>PVJD01004237.1:0-141911 GCA_004026545.1 Mormoops blainvillei
AAAGAAAGAAAGAAAAAGAAAGAAAAAAAGAAAGAGCTACTACCTTAGCATGGATGGAACTGGAGAGTAATTATGCTAAGTGAAATAAGCCAGGTAGTGAAAAAGAGATACCATATGACTTCACCTATAAGTGGAAGCTAATCAACAAAATAAACAAGCAAGCAAAATGTAACTAGCAGCATTGAAATAAAAAACAAACTGACAGTAACCAGAGAGGAAGAGGGTTGTGGATAACAAGGGAAAAGGAGGGGAAGGGTCATCAAGGAACATGCATAAAGGACCATCAACAAAGCCAAATGGGGGAAGGATTGGGGGTGGGAGGTGGGGAGTGGTGGGGCTGGGGAAAGTGGTGGGGGGAAAATACTGATGTGTGGATGATGGGATGGGGTGCAGGATGGAGAGGATAAAGGGGAGAAAAGAATGAGACGAGTGTAATAGCATAATCAATAAAATATGCCAAAAGAAAGTGGGACAACTGTAATAGCATAATCAATAAATATATTAAAAAATTAAGTTAAGTACATCCCTCCAGATGTTCCTATCGCAGGAGACTTGCTGGGACTGTGAGTTCAGCCTTATTTTTAATTCTTCCACAATCAAGTATTGGGCCTGATTTTCAGGACAGTCTGCCTTCAATCTTCAGGAAACAATCTCTTTAAATGCTACCAGGGACGCCCTCTAGTTTTCAGATTGTGACTGAGTTGGTGATTAGCTGAGCTGAACCTGTTATTTTCTTTTTTTAATTTTTTATTTAAAGATTTTATTTATTTATTTTTAATGAGAGGGGAAGGAAGGGAGAAAGAGAGGGAGAGAAACATTGACATGTGAGAGAAACATTGATCAGTTGCCTCTCACACGCTCCCAACCGGGGACCTGGCCTGCAACCCAGGCACGTGCCCTGACAGGGAATAGAACCAGAAGCTTTTTGGTTACAGGACGATGCCCATTCCACTGAGGTACACCAGTCAGGGCCAAACCTGCCATTTTCTTCCTCGATGGTATCAGTGGCACTTAATAACCAGCCAGCATCATGGTCCCTAAATCTATCATTGTCTTGATATCTCTATCAATTGTATAAGCCATGATGAGCAACAGCACATCTATCCCACTTCCCATAGCAATGAGGTTAGAAATCACAGGCAAAGTATCTGAGTCTGCTGTACTTTCTTCTTAATTTTACAGATTTAGAAACTGAGGCACAAAGTGGCTAAAGTGGCCCTCCATCTAATTAATGGAAGAGCTTAGCCTAAAGTAAGTTCCCTGGCTCACCAGCTGGCTGTCCAGGTATAACAGAAACCTTCCATTTTGGTCAAACAGATCATGTCTTTAAGGTGTATAGAGGTCTTCTTGATGCCCTACTCACATCCCCTTTACCAGCTGGTACACTCAACCCCTAGATTCTCTGAATGTTGGCCAATGACAGCTCACAGCTCCTCCTTTTCCAGAAAACAGGTTCTGGGGAAACAGAAACCTGTGGAGGCTGCAATACAACGCTCCCCACCACCCACCTCCTCAGCTAGGCCAGATTTTAGCCAAAGACTAGCTCAGGGCACGAGAGGCAATCCCCCTCTTTGAGATACAGCTAGTTTTATGGTACAATTATGCTTCAGAATTCCAGCAGGATCCGACTGACGTGAGGTTTCAGGGAGATCACATCCTTGCTTAGAGTTTTCATCTGCTCTCCTCATTTGAGGTCTGCTTCTAGGGAACCCACATTCAGACAGTTGGTAAAGGAAGCGGATTCTAAGGATGGACTTCTGAAGTTGGGTTGCTCACTAGCTGTGTGGCAGTGAGTGTGTGAAGCAGTGATAGTTCCTGGCACGCTGGGAACTATGTGATTGCTAAAGCTAATTGAAATGCGGCACAGGTGGAAGAGGAAACTCCAGCTGGTGCAGTGCCTTGGGCATTTGGAAGGTACGGTGGAGAGGGCAACGAACACCCATTCTATAATCCTTTTTGTTTCTAAGTACCATTAGCTTGCTAAAGAGAGAAAACGACAGGCTCAGATATATTAATCAATGATTTCAAGCAAGGTACGTGTCACATAGCCTCCTTGATGACATTTTAGAAGGCCCATATATTCTGCAGCTGAAGGGAAGAGTGATGAAGAGGCTCAGGTCTAGGGTACCCAGGGCACAAAATTTTAGGTGGTACTTACACTCAGGGCTGTACTAGTTCAAGGTCTGTCATTGCATGACCTTGAGGACGGCCGTCTTCTTAAATTTTGTATTCTAGGTGCTTCGGTCGCCTCACCCTTTTCTCAAATCTACAGCTGAAGAGCAAGCACAGGGGTTAATTTTAATGGAGCTGCACTTCAGAGAAGGCTGGATTCCCAGCATGGTCAAGAATTCTACACCAAAGTTCTTGCGCTAATAGGGAAGGAATTAGGCTTTGAGATTTGGAATGGGCATACCTGGGGAGAGGTCCTCGAGAAACTTGAATCTCCTTATCCACCTGAGCGCTCTGGGCTTGTAGCAGTAGTTTTTACACCCTTGCTGAAAGGTAGAGCTCACTCCCTCCCTTGAAGGCTATGCAGACGGCTCAAATGAGACGCATGCCTGATAAAACATTTGCCCTCCCCGGCAACTGCCCCCCAATCCCCTGACCCCCATACCTATAATAAGGGTCACATTTCAGCAGAAGCTTCCTGAAAGTGTTGGGCCCGTTGAGGTGGGTGAGAGACCAAAGGAACCTAAGGACCTGGCTAAGACGCAGGCAGGAGCCAGGACGGCGGACATGGGGATGGGTCCTGGGGTTGCTGCGTCCACTGGAGGGGGGGTATAAGTCTGGATAAGGGGTAGTTTGTCAAAATGAGGGCACTCATCTGTGGCACAGGACTGAATGCCCTGGGAAGGACCTTGAGTGACAGAGCTGGGAGTGCTTTTGGAAGCTTAGGAAAAGGGACGGCCCATGTTGGATGAAGCAGAGATGCCAGAGCTGCCTACATAGACTATTGAGGAAGGAATCATGCTAAAACTGAACAAGACAACCATGATCTACTCTGTAAGAGCTAATAATGTTCCTTGGCAGGGTGTCAAGGGCACTGTTTAATGAGATGATAATAAGTGCATTGGCAAGACGGCACCAGCATTGACGACGGGCTACCCTCTATGAGCTGGAATGGACAGGAAGCAATGCTATTATGGAACTGGGCTCACTGGGAGCAATAGCGATGGTAGGATCTCAGAAGAGCAGAGGCCAAGCGGCCAGACTTAATCCTCTGAACGAGGTGAGCATAATGACCAGCTAACTGGCTGACTGGCCGCCAGGGAGGCCTGACCTGCAGTCATACATGGAGGTGGGTCATACAGAATGGCATTCCTAGAGCAGACCACAAGGATACTCCTTAATATGCATAATAAAATGCAATCAGGAATACATGAGTGAAAGAGTGATGTCAGTTGTCCCAGTGGGAAATCATGATCTCTTGCTAGCCTTTTCATAATTTAATATTCTGGGGTCATTTATATCTTAGTTAACTTAGGAGTTGGGGTTGTTACCTCAAATGAGACTATCTTTTTATTTTAGGTAGGACAATGGTTTTGACCCTTATATCAGGGAAATACATTTGCTCCCCGATGAGCCCTTTGTTATTTGGTTGTGTCCACGTGCCTACCACCATGTTTATGTGGGTCCACTAGAGTCCTCTCCAGGTTGCCTTGGTGCAACCAATCAATTTCTCTTCACAGATTTTCCTACTTTGAAGTGACTTCTAACTTCTCAATAGATGGGAATAAGTCTTTGAGAATATAAGCAATGTTGCGAATGTTGCTATAGAATAGGAACTTAGGTTATGTTATGTTAATGTAAGTTTGAATGTTTAGATAGTGATTCAAGCAAGGTTTATTTTATGAGCATTTGGTCTGACTCATTGAATCCCCCTTTTGGTGTTTATAACATTTTTTTAAAAAATGAAGATGTATACCCATGATTGGCAAAGAGGTGGCAATAATTGAGGCAGAAGTTCAACTGTGCAATCGGCAGTTGAGAGACCATCATTTGAGCATGCCTGTACAGTCCAGAATTTAGGGTCATTCCCTCTGTTTTTCTTACCAGAAAGTGAATTAGGCTTCCTGCTAACGGGCACCTCCAAGAGTCCCATCCCTGCTGGCAGACAGAAGGCATCCAAGGCCTGATTCAGCACATTTATGGTCAGGACTTTGAACCAAATTAAGAGCCTCCTTTTGAAATGAGGGCCAGAGGGGACTTCCAAATGCTTGAGGTTGCTCAGTGTCCCCAGCTAATTATACTGTTTGTCCCAAATATGTAAAAGAGGAACTAGGTTTATGCAAAAAGGTTGGGATTCCCCTTTTGGTATATGGTAGATTTTTAAGCCTTTATTCTGAACATAATGTTCTTTCTTCTCCAGTTATCCTCCAGTTTTAATCCTTCCTGCCTCTTTCTTTTAAAATAAACAAGGTAAGATTACACTTATGGACCCATCCCTGCCCAGTGATTAGATCACCCACCAACCATCTTGATGTATATAGTATCTACCACTCTGTTCCACTGTTTGGGGTGACAGGAGGGTGCTAAGATGTGGGGGAGGGGTAAGAGAATCCTGAGGAGTTCATTAGTAGAGTCCCATGGCCCATTAGTGCATGCTGGAGATGAAGACTCCGAGAGGACTGTATCTCTGGCCCGTAGTAGACTAGTCAGGGAATCACAGGCTGCTCTGTTGTACGGGGCTGCTCGAGGTCTATCTGCCCCAATTTTTAAGTGAGAATCCTGAGATTCTTGACTATACATATAAAACGAAAACTTAAGAAATGTGGGTGGCTTGATCTTGCGAGGGCTCAAGAGGTTTGCCGGAAGAAACCCATATAACTCCTGGCAGAGCTGAAGCTAGCAAACAGATTTCCCTATGTTCTTTCCTGTAGACTGCAAATCTATTTGTTTGGATGTTCCTGTTGTGGCTTTGCTGACCTCTAGATCAAACAGATGTATGCCCAAGTGAAAAAATCCCCAGGCAGTTATTTCTAGGACAGCTCCCCCACCCACAGGTTTCCGAGCACAGCAGGTCCAGGGATATTGAGTAAGGACTTTTCTACCTCTCCCCTCCGGCCCTCTCCACCCCCACACATCCAGTCTTTGGGACAGAACTCTCTATTTCCAAACCTACAGACTGTTCTGTGAAGCCCTTATACTTTTGACCAAGTGGGTCCCATTTATACCATTCAAGTTGACATGTTTTTCTACCTGGTTTTGTGCCTTCCAAAATCCTGCAAAGAGGCTTGCTCTTTGAGGGGTAATGAGTAAGAAATATACTTCTTGTAAAGGACAGTTTGAAAGCTGATACCTGCCTCGAACAAGACTGGCTCTGCACTTGCAGCGCTCACCGTGCATTCCCCAGCCCCCAAGGCACTCAGTTGCTATAGGAGTGACAATTAATGAAAGTGAGAGTCTTCCCCTTTCATCCCTTATGTGGATCTCCTCCGATTTTGGGGCCCTTACTAATATTTGCATAGAGTCCAGCTGTTTCCCACCTGCTATAATGCCAGTTCAGTCGGTCCTCACAACCATGTGCAGTCACGAGTCATAAAGATCGTCATCTCTTTGCCATTACCTTCCTTATTTATTAGAGAAATAAATGTTTCTCTTAATAAATAATGGAGGGTGTGCAGTAAGCTCCAAATCCGACCTTTTCATTTCGAGTCCAGGGTTCTTTCCATGGTTTCATGCTACACTTCTAGACCTAGATGACTTCTTCTAATGTATTTAATTATTTTTAAATTGAAAGACATTCTTGCCTGTGATATTTTCTGAAAGATACCTTTAAAATTATGGCATCAGCCATTGGCCACTTCCAAAACACCATTTTCTGCCATTAGCATGTTTTGTGATTCTTTGGGTGACATCCATACGTTCTTTTTCTGCAGTAGCAGGACTGTCTAGCCAGAGGTCTTTGTTGGTGAAGGAGTCAGTGTCACCCTGCCACTGATGCTTGCTGTTCCTGCTCTCCAACCTCTTCCCTACCTCTTTTACCCAAACACCTCTTCTACACAACATCGGTGACAAGGTCCTGGGAGTTGGACTTACCTTTCCATGTTCCCCTTCTCCTGCTCGGGCACTTGCTTGTACAACCGAACGAAATATGAAATCCAATATGAGGATAAAGTAGACTCAGTGCCACTGCTGACTCTGTGATCACCAGAGACTCCTCGAGCACAGAGCTGTCTCAAGTCACACCGCACCAAGTATTTCTGGTTTCAACACTATCAGAAGCACCTGGGATATCTACACAGCACATAATAATCCCCTTTTCTCATTAAACTGTCCTTTCTTTCAATTTTAGGAATGAACTCCTAGAAGTCATACTTTTATTATCCTGTATTTTGCCATGTATAATGAGCACATTTTTGCCCAAATTTTTTAGGGAAAATAAGGATGGGCATTATACATGGATAGTACTAATTCCATATCTCTAGAAATGTTTTTAATTCTTTTATTCATGTTGATGCATTAAAAGTGCAACTCTAGAAAGCAATAATGATATCCATATGCAAAATAATACTGTGGGATACGATAATCTATTTTATTTCTACATATAATAAATAAAACATTGAATTAAAAAAATTTTTTTCCCCAAGAGTTTGGGTCAAAAACATGGGTGCACATTATACATGGCAAAATATGGTACATTTTCTGTTGGCATTAGTTGAGGCTGGTAGACTGTCTGATCCAAAGATGATGGACCAGATCCTCTCCAAGGACATGGAATTAACTCAGCATGTTAGTGGGTGGCTGGAAATATAACATGTAAACTTGAGAAGTGGGGGATGGCTGTATTCCATCAATAGCCTAGGAGAGCAGGGGAAATTATCTGAATACATAGAGGCAGAGATGGGAAAGTTCTGGCGGTTTACCAGGCTTAGATTCTTGTCATGTTCAGAGGCCCAGCTGACTTCTTAATCTTAGAGTCTATTCAACATCCCCCTCTTAGAAAAATAGTTGAAGTTGGTTTACTTGACACCAGAGCCATAACTTATAGAATTGCTTAAATTTAATCGTAAGCTTCCCCTTTATCTTGACTTCTCATTCTCTTGAATTCTCGCCAGGACCTGGAGTAGAAACCTTGCAGGAAATTGACTTTTGCCATGTTCTTATCTGAATTTCCTTCCTTCCTGCTTGTCTCTCCATCCTTTAAGCCACATCTTCACTTTAATATGGTTCTTTTAACGATTTCCACTGCCACCATAACTTCCATTTTTCCTGTAAATAAACTTTCCTACATAGTTCACAGCAGAATAAATTACCTCTATAATTTCTGTTTCTAATTGAAACCTGGAGATGTCAATTTCTTGGACTCACTTGAGAACCTACCTATTCTCTCAGAAGACCTTAAAATTTGGCATGGAACCCAGGTCATGGATCTTCAATCATTCTGACAACCTTCCTTAGGAACATGCTATTCCTGTCATTATTGCTATCATCTTATGAAACCTCTCCCAAATTCCAAAATGCACACAGATTTATTGAACATTTGAAAACCCGGAGGTCATACATTCTGACTTGACAGCTATCATCCTAAGCATACACATCATTCATGTCACTGTTCTAGTCTGTTTTTTGACCATCTATTCTCATGGTCTTCACTGAACAAATATGAATACTCCTTTGTGGCAAATACTGTTGGCTGTCTACCTAGTGTGCATTCCCTGCCCTATTGTTTCTTTTCTCAATCGAGACTGAGTATATCAAACACTCAGCTACCCAGCCTCCCAGCACCGAGCTGTATTTGTGGATAATTGACCCTGTATGACCAAGGAGACAGGAAAATTTTGGAAAATGTTTCTGTAACTAATAAAAGGAGAGAGGCCAGTGGAGAGAACTTGGAATTCCCTTTCTGCTTTTGAGTCCTGTCATGTGAAGCTATGATGCTTGGAGCTCCTGCAGTCATCTGGTAGCTCTGTCTATGCTAATGGACCCTGGAGGATGGTAGAAAAGACAGATGGAAAACACTGTACTTCTCAATGATATTGTTGAGCTTCCCAACAAACCAGCTATATCTGCATATCTTGTTACTTGAGGAAAGCACACTCCAAATGTTTGCCACTTTTAGATCAGTAACTGAAAGCAGTCTGACATATATGTACATGAATAGTACATCAAGGAGCTTACTGGGAAAGAAAAAAAAAAGCATAAGTGATAGATTATATTTGCTAGACTAGTGGTAAACAAGGCTGTTAAGTTCTAACATAATGAGGTTGGTGTCTATTTTGTTTATTGTATACCTAAAGCCTACTGTGGCACAAAGAATATTGTGAATGCCCAATAACTGAGGAAAGGGTGGCAGGCAATGAAAACTCAACTCCTGTGTGCCTGCGTGTCGATGAGCATGCAAGAAATTTAGAAGTCATGATTTTTTTTTGAAGGGAGGGGTTATATAATTGTATTGAAGTAGGGGAAGGATTAGGGTTCTAGATTAGGCCTCTGGTTTTTAGGGTGCTTTAAGAAGAAGTGTGTGTGAGTGAGAGAGTGAGTGGGTGAATGAGAGCAAGAGAGAGACCAGTGACCAATTCCACTGAATCAAACTCTGGTTTTCCAGATGTGATCCAACTTTCTAAATAGGTAATCAGACCACGTTATAAGCTCATCTTACAAGCTTATGTGTTAGAGACATTAGTATTTCCAGCATAAGATTTTGAATCAAGTGGAAGTACAATATTTTAGTGACAATTTTTATTAAACATCAAACTAAATCAAATTAATATTACATATTCTTAGAGTTCCACATCTTAGCCAGATTTATGTACCAGTGATTTTAGCATTTGCACACTTTCTGCTTTAGACTTTTAGTGCTATTTGACTTCACTTATACTAATGTGTTAGATAAAACGTTTTAAAAGAAGAAAATAAGAATTAGGTATTATTCATATCAAACACGGAAACACTGTTCTTTTTACCTAGTCTTAGAATCAAAAAAATTCTCATGGGGCAGATATCTAAGTTTTAAAATTATATCATATCCCTAAATGAAAGTGGAGTCTCAAATTCCACTTAGAATAATAGTTCTCTTCATTTTCCCTAGACACCAAAATTTTCACTATAGATGTAAGACACGTACTCTTTCAGTTCAGTGTGCTATGGAGATCGAGTGTGGCACATTTATGTTGGCAGCGCTTTAGGAAGAAAAAAGATAGCATCAAGAACACTGAAGTCCTACAGTGGAGGAGACTAGAAATACAAATGCTGAAGTGCTTCGCTCTCAAAGTAAAATTTCCCTAATTTTATTAGTGAGAAGATACACGAGTATAGCAATTGATGGTCACTCAACATACCTGCTTCTTTACCAGCTATTGGCAAATTGCAAAGCCCCTTAAATTAGTGGTATGCAGAGGCTGCTAAGGGGCTATGACATGGGCGCCAGAAGTCGCTGCCACAGAACTTTTCTTTGTTCCAGGCCTTATGCTAGGCATGGAGATATCTATTAACTCGTCAGCCTCAGGATTTCTTTGCACTCTTAAAAATTATTGAGGACACCCAAGAAATTTTGATTATGTAGATTATATCTATTAATATTTCCTATAATGAAATAGAGATTATACTTTTCTTTAGATTATGTATTTATTTATTTATTTTTAGAGAGAGAGGAAGGGAGGGAGAGAAACATCGATCAGTTGCCTCTCGCATGTTGCCTACCAGGGACCTGGCCAGCAGTTGAGGCAAGTGCCCTGAGTGGTGAGTTTTCGGCTTGTGGGACAATGCCCAACCCACTGAACCACACCGATCAGGGCTAAAATTGTACTTCTTGATAATGCACATACATTTAAGAAAGAAAGGCAGACAAAGTTATGCTTTCTTCTATCCAAATTCATCAGCCACCTACAGGGCATCCCTCATTAGGGGCTTCTTCTCTTGGGAAATGACTGGTTCTCAAAGGGAGGGACCCTATGCATGCTGGGAGGGAATACCAAGTTTGTTTTCCTTGGAGCTATCACCTTGGTTTCAGGATTGAAAAGCAGTGCTTTTGGGGGCGTGACGGCTTCAACAAAGATCCAAATAGCCAATGGACTTACATTATTCCTTCCATTATACGGTGGACTGTGTACCCTCTTGATTCCCATGTTGGAGAAATCTAGGGATAATAAATTGATAACCAACATAAATACTTAAATAAATTGTACTTAGTTCAAACTTTAGGTGAATACAGAAAGCACAAGTGTCTCAGCCCTAGAAAACTGAGTCTAAGGCAAAGTTTACATGCAAACATTCTGTTAGAGGTTGCAATCCCAAGGCAGCAAGAGTGAGAGAAAATGGAATGAAGCAGGGAAACAGGGAAACACATGTAAGGTAATATGTTACTAAGCAAGCTGTAACTTCGTAAAAGCACAGTGACACCTGTGGTTTTGGACACAGGAGACATCTCAAAAAATGTCATATGAAAGGTGCCCCTGGGTCTTAGAAACCTCTGGTGGAGGATCAAGAGGAAGGTTAGAGGATTTGTCATCTCCCTTCTGTCTCTCAGCGGTCAAAATTTTCTTAGGGAGCCCTGGCTGAGTGGCTCAGTTGATTGGTGCACCATCCCATATACACAAAGGTTGTGGGTTTGATTCCCAGTCAGGGCACAAACCTAGGTTGTGGGTTTGGTCCCTGGTCAGGGAGCATATGGAGACAACTGATCGATGTTTCTCTCTCTCTCTCAAATCAATAAACATATCTTTGGGTGAGGATTAAAATTTTTTTTTCTTAGGGAACATTAACTTACCTACACTTCTGAATTACATTATGTGGCTACTCTGGGCACCTGCTGGGTAAGCCCCAGCCTACATGGGTCTGGTTAAGTCAAACCTTTGGAGCGGAGCTGCTATCGGTGTTGCAACAACAATGCCGTGGAAGCTGTGCACCAGGAGAGGATGAGGTAACTGGTGGTGTTTGGGGTACAGGTCATAGCAGTAGTTGCTACTGAACAAGGTTGGGAGTGGAGGTGAGAAAATGTGGGAAGATGCATAAACTGAGTCTGGTATAAATGCCACTTGAAAAAAGAGATTTCATACATACGTCTGAAATTTGAAGAATGCAGTGACCACAATTTGCACAATATTTCATATGTAGGCATTTTCTAGTTATTAGAAACACACAGGGACAGGAAGCCCAGGATGAACAAATCGTCTAACCAATACAGTCATCTTTGCATTCCCCCTTCCAATGCCACCGTTCTTTACTTAATGCATTAAAAAACAAAATTGGTTTTAAATTGTTTGAAGCTTATTTGTAGCAAGAGAAAAACTAGTTACCATTTCCTTTTAGTTTCTTTTTAAAAAATTTTTGAGCTCTGTGATAACTGGTACTTTTTGGAACATTGTTGGGTTAAAAAAAAGTTAAAAAAATAAAACAAATACTAGCAATCACAATTAATGGTCAAGAGCCAGTTCACTGCTTAGTTGGTGGTCCCTGGGGCATCTTTACTTTGATGGATGATTCTTAATAGTGCTATATTGTGTAACTTAGAAATGGAGTCCGAAAATCCCTAAGTGTCACAATATATCAGAGTTCTGAGGCTTTTTCCATGTAGAGAGTCCAGAATATAACAGCTAAATAAAGCAGTGAGCTTTTTATGGATCTGGGATTCCAAGGAGCTGTGTGTTGTCCTCACCTTAAACAGACAAAACTTAAAAAGAAAAGTTGATTCTTTAAAACACAATGACATGCAAGTTAGGACTCCAAGGACGCAAATCATCCAAGGTTCCATTTTGCTTTAGTGCATGCTACCTTCAAAGGTCTGGACTCCAAACACAGTGCAGCCCCACCATCTGCTACCCCACCTTCTTTAACAGCACAGAAGAGAAGTAGAGGGTCAAATACCCATTCCCATGAGGATATTTTTATCAGCGCTTTTAGTGTGTGTCATTTATCTCATTCTACACAGACACTGCCTCCACATTTCCTGTCCACCCACTGCTTGATCCAGCCCTGGCCTCTTCTGGATACTTCAGGAGGACACTTTATCAGACTGATTGCTCACCGTGTGTAAAAGTACATCATCTGGCACACGTGAATGCCTAAATAGCACTCTTTAGCACTTCCCTGGCTCAAAGCCCACTACTCGTGTACACAGGATGGCCAGCAGGCCCAGAGGCTGCAGAAGGAAGAGAAACTGTCTGAAAACATGAACGCTCAACAGGTCCAAGGTCGGAGGCTCATGCTAGTACTGATTACTGCTGGTTACTTGTGGGGACCCACAGAAAGAGTGCCCTCCCCCAAGGTTCGGCAGTCTCACTCCTACAACATAATATTCCTTGACTACGCAGCTTCGGTGACTGATTGCCTAACATCAGAGATGTTTTCTTTGAGGTGCCACACAGTAGATGCACAGTAGGTCCTTTTCAAAGTGAAGGTCTCCTGTAGGACAGAGGCTACTGCTATTGCCTAGTGGGGTTATGGGATTTGGAATTTTTCATTCTGTTGTCAAAGTGCAAGTAGATTAAAAGCAACAAAAAACCAAGTACCTGGGTGAGACAGGGAAGGAGAAATTGAGGGCAGGAGAAGTCAGTCCTGGTGGGCTGGGAAGCGGGGTGAAATTCTTCCTTGGGGCCATCCCTGTTTCATGTCAGGTGATGAAATGCAAGATCAGTTTCACCTTTGCCACCTTGCTCAGGATCACCCTGGGAAACACAGTTTATGAGACTGAGGATGGCAGGTAATACAGAACCACTCAGTCTTATCACTTAATTCCGACATGAAACCCCTTTTGTGCTTTTCCACCAGCTGCAACAGTCTCACCTCAAATATACGCCCACAGCCCATGCTGTGAGCAACTATGAGCTATTCTAAGTAATTTACTCTCAATGTGAATAGTTAAAGTCTTCAGTTACTTCCTTTTTTCAGCCATTTACTCTTTCTTTGCTAATGGCTTTAACAAAGGACTTGGAATGGGATCATGCCCTCTCATTTCAGATGCATTCTTGGATAGGGGCGAAAGCGGGTATAACAGCTAGCTTACCTTGAGCTGCACATAAACCACAGCCCACGTCACCCATGTCTATGGGATTATGTCCAAACTCTGTTGCATGCCCTGCAAGGCCTTTTGGGGTCAACCTTGCAGGAGCCCCTTTAGCATCAATTCTTGTCACACCTGCCATGGCAAAGGGCTGCAGTTTCCCCCAGTATGCATTTCCTCTGCCTAAAACACTACCCTTTCCTAATTTCTTAATTTTGGAACATTTAACTTAATTAAACTCTGATCAAGTGTTACCATTTTTAGAAAGTAAGACTTTCTGTGACAAGTTCTCCTGTGTAACTCCATCGTCACTTGTAGAGGCCCCTTCTTCTGGGCTCTGCTCACACGTTTACCTCTTCTATTAGTTCTCTGAGGTCAGAAGTTTTCTTATTTTCTCTGTATCCCCAGTGTCTACCACATAGTAGATGCTTTTATTTGCTGATTAAAGAAAATTAGACATGTTATGCTGCTCAAACATTTGTTTCTGTATGTTGTTCAGCTTCCATCATTAAGTACTTACCAAGCAACAAACTTTAAATGGCAGAGTACGAACATTCGTATAGGTTGGGCTATTCCTAGTTTTATTTTCTCTATTGTTTTGGAACGAGAAACTCAGTGATTGATTCCAGGCCAGTGAGTTATTTGGATTTCCCCGCTGCTTCAAATTAGAGGTTCTACTTGGCTTTCCCCGTGCTTTGTAATTTAACACTAATCTCATTGGTAACAAGCAATGGGCTGTGATTTGATATGATTACAGTGAGCTACGTCTACTTTGTGTGCATACATAAGACTCCTCTATTTGCTTGGGCTCTGTTGCATGTCTAACAAGTTTTACATTATTTTTGCTTAGTGCCAAGTGAAGAATGATTTCTGTCTGAATGGAAAGGGAAAATAGTAAAAATCACTTTACCAGGAGGAAGGGTTCTGAGAAGATGGCAGAGTAAGAAGGACCAGGAATCCGTTTCCCCACTTAGACAACAAATGCACTGGCAGAATCTGCGTGATATAATAATTTTGGAAACCTGGAGTCTGTTGAAGGCATATAACTTGGAGAAAAAGACTTGGAAGATAAATCGTGATTAATTTTCATCAACTTCAGCTCTTCCCACAGTAGCAGCTGCTCACCCCCACCCCCAGCCCCAGCCACACGCAGGCAGCTGTGCACGTGTTGCTGGAGCAGCCCGCACACAGCTTGCAGGAACAAGGGGGCGCGAATACTGCCCTCCAGGGCTGGGGGTCTGCGCATGCTCTGATTGCTGACTGCTGCTCCTGATCACAAAGGCGCACAGTCCCTCCTTGAAAGTGATTTCTTGTAAGGTAAATAGATTAAACTCTCCAATCAAAAGAGAGAGATGGGCAGAACAGATGACTTCACACGACGCAACTATATGCTGTCTATAAGAGACTCACCTGTGGTCAAAAACACCCATAGCTTAAAAGTGAAAGGATGGAAAAAATGTTCCAGACAAAGAGTAGCCAAAAGAGAGCAGGGGTGGCTGTACTGTATTAGATAAAATAGACTTTAAAATAAAAAAGTTACAAGAGACAAAGAAGGGTATTCTATATTAGGAAGAGGTTTAATACAGCAAGAAGATATAATAATTATAAATGTTTACGTGACAGACCATCAAAACATACAAAAGCTGGCAGAACTGAAGGGAGAAACAGAGTTCTACAGGAACAGAAACTTCAATACCCCTCTCACAAATAAGGAAGAGGACGCCCAGATAGAAGATAAGGAAATAGAGGACTTAACACAATAAATCAACTTTATCTAACAGACCTACACAGAATACACCACAAAATGACAACGGTATTCCTCAAGTACTTAGACCATATGTTAGGCCAATAATTGTCTCAATAGATTTAAAAAGATAGGAATTGTACAAATGCAATATCTTCACTGACTACAATGGGATGAAGTTAGATATCAATAACATAAAGGAAACAAAAAAATCTCACAAAATTCTGCAAATTAACTAGATGACACACTTTTAAATAACCAATGGAGCAAAGAAGAAATTACAAGAAAAACCAGAAAATACTTAGAGACAAAAATGAAAAACATGACATATAAAAACTTATGGGACACAGTAAAAGTGGTGCTTAGGGGGACATCTATAGCTATAAATATATTAGGCCCTGGCCGGGTGGCTCAGTTGGTTGGAGTGTTAGCCAGATAAGCCACATTTGCAGGTTTGATCCCAGTCAGGGCACATATCAACCAATGAGTGCACAGATAAGTGGCAAAACAAATAGGTCTCTCTTTCTCTCTCTCTCTCTCTCTCTCTCTCTCTCTCTCTCTCATTCTCTCCCCTCCCTTCTTGTCTCTAATATCAATAAATTTAAAAATTAATTTAAAAAAACAGGAAAAATCTCAAATCAACAACCTAACTTTACAACTTAAGGAAGTAGGAAAAAAAATATCTAGCAGAAGGAACCAAATAAAAAGGCTAGAGTAAAAGAAAAAGGGGGGAAAAAGAATAGAGATAAACAATATAGAGAATAGAAAAACAGTAGAGAAAGTAAATAAAACAAAAAGTTGTTTCTTGAAAAGGACCAACACAATTTACAAATCTTTAGCTACACGGACTGAGAAAAAAGGAGAGAAGACTCAAATACTAAAATCAGAAATAGAAGTAGGGCTATTTCTACCAACTCTGCAGACATAAAAAAGATTCAAGAGTATATGAATAATTGTACATCAAAAAGTTGGATAACCTAGATGAAATGGACAAATTCCTAGAAACACAAAACCTAACAACACTAGAAAATAGGAATCGACCTATAATTAGTAAGAGTGTCGAATCAGTAATCAAAAATATCCCAACGAAGAAAAGCTCTGGACCTCATGGCCTCACTGGTAAATTTTGCTAAACATTTGAAGAATGAATACTAATCCTTCTCAAACTTTTCCAAAAAGAACGGAAGAGGAGGGAACGTATCCTAACTCACTCTATGAGGCCAGAATAACCCTGACGCCATAGCCAGACAAAGGCACTGCAGGAAAATAAAATCACAGATCAATGTCCCTTAGGAAAACACTGATGTAAAAATACTCCGTGACATGCCAATAAACAAAATTCAACAGCATATCAAAAGGATCATACACCATGGCTAAATGGGATTTATTCCTAAAATGCAAGGATGCTTCAATGTATGAAAATCGATCAATATGTCACATGGACAAAATGAAGGGGAAAAACCACATGATCATCTCAATTGATGCAAAAAATGTATTTGACAAAATGCAACACACTTTCATGATAAATACACTCAACAATATTGGAACAGGAGGAAACTAACTACACATAATAAAAGCCACATGTGAAGGACCGACAACAAACGTAATACCCAATGGGGAAAGGCTGAAACTTTTCTTCTAACATCAGGAACAAGGGGAGCATGCCCACTTTCACCACTTCTATTCAACACAGTACTGCAAGTTCTAGCCAGGGAAATTAGACAAGGAAAAGAAGTAAAAGCTATCTAAATGGAAAGGAAGAAGTAAAATGATCTCTGTTCATAGGTGATATAATATTATATATAGAAAATCCTGAAGACTCTACATGAAAAGTACTTACATCTAATAAATGAGTTCAGCAAAGTAGCAGAATACAAAATCAGCACATAAAAGTCAATTGCATTTCTATACACAAACAATATGAAAAGGAAATCACAAAAACATTTCCACTTATAAGAGCATCAAAAAGAATAAAATACTTAGCAATTAATTTAATCAAGGAGGTGAAAGATGTACAATGGAAACTATAAAACATTTCCAAAAGAAAGTAAAGACATAAATAAATGAAAATGCATTCTTTGATCATGGATTAGAAGTTTTAATATTGTTCAATTTCAATATTATCAAAAGCAATCTACAGATTGAATGCAATCCCTACCAAAATCCCACTGACATATTTTGCAGAAATAGAAACACCCATCCTGAAATTCATATGCAGTTTCAAGGGATCCAGGATATCTAAAACAATCTTGAAAAAAAAAAGAAAATGGAAGGAATTACACTTCCTGATTTCAAAACTTATCACAAAACTACAGTAATCGAAACGCTGTTATCTTAGAATAAAGACAGACATGGAGACAGACCAATGGAACAGATAAAGAGCCCAGAAATAATAATCACATGTATGACAAGATGATTTTTGACCAGAGTGCCAAACTCATTCAGTGGGGAAACGAGTCTTTTAAAAAAACGATGCTGGGAAACGTTCGATATCTACATACAAAAGAATGAAGCTGGACCTTTACCTAAGAACACATAGAAAAGTTAACTGAAAATCAATCAAAGGCCCAAATGTAAGACTCAAAACTATAAAACATTTATACCTAGGTATGTGGCCTGACCATGGATTGAACCTGCAGCCTTATGGTGTGCAGGATGATGCTCCAACCACCTGAACTGCCTGTCCAGGGCTAACACTATGAAACTTCGAGAAGAAAATATAGGGCAAAATCTTCAGGACATTAAATCTGGTAATGATTTCTAGGCTATGACACTGGAGACATTGGTAACCAAAGAAAAAATAGACAAACTAAACTTCATCAAAATAAACAACTTTTGTGTAGCAGAGAACACCATCAATAGACTAAAAAGAAATCCACAGATGAGAGAAATTATTTGCAAATCACATATGTGATAAGGGAGTCATACCCAGGTTATATAAAGAACTCTTGAAACTCATGAAAAAATAAACCAAACAACCCAATCTAAAGTGGGCAAAGGACTTGAACAGACATTTCTCCGAAGAAGATACACAAATGGTCAATAAACTCATGAGCAGGTGCCAATGTCACAAATGAATGCAGAAGCAAAATCAAAACTATAGTGAGATACCACTTTTTAGAAATAAAATTGACAAGTTTAATAGTTTTTAACAAAACAACCATCTTCAGGCTACAAATATTTCTTTATTGATACATTAAATTACTTTCACCACTGCATGACTAAACCGATCTAAACTGTATGACTAAATTTTAATTGTATCATTTTTATAATTATATTTTCTCATATATACTGTCCAAATGTGTTACTAATTTTCAATTGTCTTTTTGTTCTGTATGTTTGTTTAAGTGAATCCCTACATTTGAGAATTATATCTACCCATTAAGATAACTACTATTAAAAAACAAAACAAAACAGAAAATAACAAGTGAAATTGGAACTCTTGTGCACTGTTGGTGGGAATGTAAAATGGTGCTGCCACCATGGAAAATAATGTGGTAGTTCCTCAAAAAATTAAAAATATAATTATCATATGATTTAGCAATTTTTCATTTAGGCATATACCTAAAGGAACTGGAAGCAGTGTCTCAAAGAGATATTTATTCATAGCAGCGTTATTCACTAGAGCTAAAATGTGGAAGCAGCCCAGGTGGCCACGGACAGATAAATAGATAAGCGGCATGTAGCATATACATTTGATGGCCTATTGTTCATCCCTAAAAAGGGAAAGAAATTCTGCAATATTCTATAACAGGTGTAAACCTTGAGGACTTTATTCTAAGTGAAATAAGCCAGTCACACACACACAAAAAAACAACAAATACTATATGATTTCATTTGTATGAGGTAGTTATAGTAGTCAAAATTATAAAGACAGAAAGTGTAATGGTGGTTGCCAAGAGCGGGGAGGCTGCGGGGGAGAAGGAGGAGCTATTGTTTAGTAGATATGGTTGTAGTCTTACAAGATCTAAAGAGTTATGAGAGGGTTGGTGGGGGATGGCTATAGCACAACAGTGTGAGGGTATTTAGTACCACTGAACCACGCACTTAAAAATGGTTGAGATGGTAAATTTTATGTAATAGCAGTGCCCCTTATCTGTGGGGGGTATGTTACTTGAAAGAACAGTACTGAGCCTATGTATACACTGTCTTGTCCTACACGTACACACCTTCTTACCGAAAGGATACACTTTAAGGCTTCTCTTTGGCATGTCTGAATTGCCAGCATCATCACTCCTATGCTTTGGGGCCACTATTAAGTAAAATGCAGTTGACCCTTGAACGACACAGTGGGGGAAGGGCGTTAGAGGCATTGACACCACCACCCCATGCAGTTGAAAATTCACATGTAATTTTTTAAAAAAAGATTTTTTACGTATTTATTTTTAGAGAGGGGAAGAGAGGGAGAAAGAGAGGGAGAGAAACATCAATGTGCGGTTGCTTTTCTCACATCACCTACTGGGGACCTGGCCTGAAACCCAGGTATGTGGCCTGAAACCCAGGTATGTACCCTGACCGGGAATCGAACAAGCTACACTTTGGTTCACAGGCTGGCAATCAATCCACTGAGCCACAGCAGCAGGGACCACATATAACTTTTGACTCTACAGAAAATTAGTTGGCCTTCCACATCCATGGATTCCCAAAGGTGAATCAAAAAAATTGACTCTTGAACAGCATGGGCGTAAAAAATCCACGTATGAGTGGACCTGCACAGTTCAAACTAGTGTTAAAAGGTCAACTGTAAGAGTTACTTGAACACAGCCACTGCAATATTGTGACAGTCAATCTGATAGCCTAGATGGCTACTAAGTGGCTGAAGGGCAAGTGAGGTAGTGTAAATAGTGTGACATACTGCACAAAGGTATGTTTCATGTCCTGGGTGGGACAGAAAAAGACAGAGCGAGATTTCATCATGCTACTCAGAACAGTGTGCAATTTAAAACTTATGAATTGTTTATTTCTGGAATTTTCCATGTAACATTTTTGAACTGCAGTTGACTGAAGGTTTCTGAAAACTCAAAAAGCATTTGCCACATTAATAAAAGAAACGAAAACCTTTTTCCAATATATAATTATTTGACACCAATCACAAAAGTAACTTTTTAGAAAACCCAATTTTTACCAGCTTTTAAAAGTCAATGAATGAAAATATTGACATCAGAAAAGATTGGTCTCTGCTTTCTTTGTTAGAAAATAGGTTTTCAATGTGCTCTCAAGTTTCCTCATAATCTGACCAAACAAGTTAAAATTTGTATTTTCAATTCTATATTTTTCTTTGGGCATAATTGTAATATCAGAGCTCAATTTTCCTTTCACAAGCAATGATTGCTCCCCAAGTTCATTAAATTACAACTTATTTTTATCTCTAAAAAAATGATCCAACTTATGGGAAGGCTCATTTTTCACTGAAGATATTTTAATGAATTATTTATATAGTTAGAATGAGCGGTAGAGTAACATTTGTTAAAAAGGATTTATGTCCTAGTATTAAACTTGATATTTAAGCCACAGATTTGAAAAAGAAAGGCTATGGCCAAAACCCCAAAACAACACACACACATCAACCTAATGAAAATTGTAGATTTACCCTTAAAGGTGTATGTATAGTTTTGAGTTGCACTCACACTATACCAAGAGGAAATTACTTGGATATTTATCATCTTAAGATTGAGGGACAAATGGGGCAAAGATGTTCACTCTTGGTAGAGTTACCAAGGCTGATAATATGAAGGTTAAGTTTCTTTTTCCTAAAGTCACATTTCTAGGAATGTTGAAAATGTATTCTTTTCAAAGCTATAAAAGTGTTTCATTTATTGGTTGCCCATTAAGCTTGAATCTAAGATACTATTAACAAAGTGTTTGCTTTGAGCTTGTGAGTTTGCTAGTTTACCTGAAGGCATATCACTTTTATTTTAAATTCTGCCAAGAATGCCACTTAGCTATTTACTACTAAACGAGTACTGCCTCCTTGAGTTTCTAATATCTGGCTCTTACAGACAGACAGGGAGATACACTGAACAAAATAGAAGCCTCCTTGGGCTGAGGTACTAGGTGGTTGGAGGCTGGAGGGGCAGGGGTCAGGCCAGGGTGTATTGGTGGAAAGGGGAGTGAAGCTCGGTTCTGCATTCCCGCCTCCATGGCCAAAGCTGTTATCTCTCCATTTCAACCAATCATTTTGTTTAATGTTCTTTTGTCAAGCTGTATATCTGGTCACTATTAAAACACTGACATAGTCCTGGCTGGTGTAGCTCAGTGGATTGAGTGCTGACCTGTGAACCAAAGTGTCGCCAATTTGATTTCTAGTCAGGGTACGTGCCTGGGTTGTGGGCCAGGTCCCCAGTAGGGGGTGCTCAAGAGGCAATTGCACAATGATGTTTCTCGCCCTCTCTCCCTCCCTTCCCCTCTCTCTAATAAATAAATAAATAAATAAAATCTTAAAAATAAATAAATAAATAAAAACAAAAATTATACAAACAAAATAAACTTTGACATCAATAGTGTAAACTTAAATTTGGTGAGGGATGCCACTAGTTAATGAAATAACGATCCTGTGGTATGTGGAAAATTTTAAGTAGAAAGTATTGTCCTCTTTGACATTGAGACAAGCTGTTTCTTGTAGATTTTGAAATAGAATAACTGTTTCCAGGCATATTAGCTATTTGTCAGGCTGCCTGGTCTTAGGGGAATGTCCTGTGTCCAGCAGAGAACAGTAAATATACTGTAGAGAAGACTTCATGGGAAAAGGTACATGTAGAGTGACTTACTTGATAGAGTTCCAGGCTTTGGTATTGTTATTTCCTTGGTTCAGTGAGTCCTTTGCAAAAACCATTCCTTGGGAGATAGGAGGGAAGATATGTGGGCATCTCTTGGTTCTAAGCAGGTCTGTTGGTTTGGCCACCCAAACTTAGCAATTACCTTTACCACCAGGAGCATTTAACATCTGTCCAGCTCTAGCTGGACTCTGTACTCTGGAGTACTGGATGGACTCCAGCATGAAGTCTCTGGAATCCTGGGGAATTAGCAAAGGTGTTATGATGGACACACACCCATTCAATAAAGGATTTGTCACCTTAGCTCCTGAAGTACTGTTGGCAGATAGTAGGATAACCAACCATTCTTGTTTACCTGGTATTTTTTTGTGTTAAAATCAGGACAATCCTGGGAAATATGGGATGGTTGGTCACCCTATGAGACAGTCTTTAGCTACTAGTGATTATCTCAGCTGCAGAGAGTTATCTAGCGTAGTAAGGTAATGTCCATTCTCAGCGTGGCTCACATCTAATGACTGAGCTATGAGGGAGTGTAACAGGACTTAGCCATCTGGGCTTGTCTAGCTCCAGAGCTTCCCTATGGGGCCAGCTGAGGCTGTCACTGAGCCTGTATCACAGTTAGACCTCCTTCTCCCTTTCCTACTTTTGGATCCCGACAGTACCATCCTGGATGCTAAATTCAATCTCAAAGTCTGCTTCCAAGGGACCCTAAGAAGTACCATGGCCCATGATCCAGGCTTCTGTCACAAGAGTGGATGAGTTTATTAGCATTTGAACTTTTTCTATAAATACCATCAAATGCTGTTTCTTTGCCTTTTTTCTGGAATCATGGGAATGCTTTGCAAACAGTGAATGTCTTGAGTTGCCCAGAAACCATGATTAATAATTATATAATTTCTCATTAATGTTCAATTTAAATGTTTAAATGTGGTTTTATACACATATTTAAAAATCTGTACTTCAAAGATAGGGTGACTATATAATACAAGGGTTCCTAGAATCATAGGGCATTTCTGAGTGGCAATTGGTCAGACAAGGTGACATAATGCTACTAGCTAGTTTCACTTTGTGATTTTTGTAGGGAGTTGGGATGGCTGGAAAAGTTTGTAGAACTGCCTGCTAAAGTTTTTGCTTTTAAGAGCGGTGTTTTCCTTGGGCTCCTCTGATCGCTATAACTATCTCAGGTGATAGACTTGTAATATTGATAACAGTAAACCTAACCCCATGGTCTTGCAGCTGTTCCACCTCTACTTATCCCCCTCTCTTGGTAGTAATTCCTGGTTCAAATTCCTGAGAACCTGACTTATAACATAGCCTGGCACAAAAAGGTGAGTTGTAGCAACATCCATGCCTTGGACTGGTGGCCCTTTCCTTGGGTGTCCAACTTTGTCCTGCAGGCTGGTCATGTGCTATCAAGCATGTTGACCTAGAGCTACCCATTCAAAGTGGGCTGTAAGTAGAGCAGGTACTACCTGACATGTCCAGTAGCAGTGGGTGAAGCTGGTACCTGATTTGAACTTTTATTCTAATTCTAATTAAGTTCTAACTTAGAACATGCCTGCATTTTAAAAGCAGATTTCATTGGGCTGCGCACCATGGCCAAATTGAAGATTAGGAAGATACCTTCAAATGTGAAGTGTAGCATGTGCTGAAATATACCCAGCATTATTCCAGTGAAAGACGATGTTGCTACCGTGACCCCTCTGCACAGGTTAGTGTCGAAACAGAAGAGGGAAGGAGACGGGTACTTTAATGTTTGGATTCATAGAAAATTAGAATGTTTTATGATACCCACAACACAAAGGGAAGTAGGCAAACAGGCTTTTGCTTCCCCAGTCACAAAACAACCAACACCACGTTAAAGAAGGAAGCCAGAATATTTTCTAATGCCCTATGATTAGAGCCAAAGTTGATGATTAAATGTCGCCGAAAGTTCACATATCAGCTCCGTAAGTGCTGTTTTTAAAAATCATTATACTCTAGGTAGAAAGTAGGAAAAAGTAAAAAAATATCCTTAGCAACTAGTTGAAAATAACCATGCAAATCTATAACAAACAAGGTTCATTTACCTTGAGATAATAATGTCAATTCCTAGGCAGAGAACGAGAGAAAGGAAGACATAAAATATCTGTCTTGAATTCTTTCCAATTCTGCATACATATTAGGTGTCCTTAAGAACACTTTATGAGAGGTCTCTATAGCACTGGACCTCTGCAACATTAAATCATTAATACTGTTTAGCAAAAAAATCTTTCTTATTACAGCTTTGAGCCTTTCCAGTTTTGGCTATGCCTCACTTCACATAAAAATCTGGCCGTATAAAAAAAATTCCATTTTCTTTGCTATAACAAATGATCCTGTGATGGGCAATCTTCTTCCCACGAGGGAGGGAAAGAACCTCCAACGTTTGAGCAAAACTTCTGATGACAAATGAATTAATGTAGAGATTAGCTACATGGCATTAGGGACAATATGATCCTGACAGTGCTTTTCTTCATGTGCTTTCCCTAAAATCAGGATCTTCCTTTCGCTACCTCCTTTTTCTATATTTTTTTCCTCTCCAGAGGCATTTGTTTTCTATGCGTGTGGGTTTATTGGCCCGCGAGTATAGCTCTAGTAACACTGCGGGTATGTTCCAACAATGGGACCTTGATTTTCTTTTTCTCTGGCCTCACTATGTACTGTGCTTTAGTCGAAACTCTCATTTCTCACCTTGTTACTGCAAAGCCTCCTGATGAATCTTACCGCTGCTGCCAGGGTTTCCCAGCACGGGAGAAAGGCCCTTCATGGTGTGGGTCCCATCCACTTCATCGCCTCCCATCTCCTCCAGCTGCATTAAACACCTGGTACTTTGAATGTGTCCTTTATGCTCTGTAGGGGCTGTGGCACATTCTGTCTTGACCTGGTGTTTTTCAATGTTGTCCATGTATGCCCTGTGTATCAGCCAAGGTCCCAGCAAACAGGAATTTGAGGAGAATTGAATAAAAGCACTGTTTTTTAGGGTGTGGGGAGATGTGGAGGAGCCACATGGATCAAGTAATATTTTGGAGGGGCATTGGTCCCAGTCCTCGGCTGGAAGGGGTGAGCGGAAGGAACACTTCTCAGAACCCGGAGACAGAATGAGCCATGAAAACAGCCAGCTGAATGAGCTGTGACTCTTTGAAGCAAAACCCCAGCATGGTAAGTCCTCAGAGGGTGTCTCCTCTCTGCAGTCTCCTCCCTTCAATCATGTCCTTTCTTCCTATCTCTGCAAGTGCTCACCTTTGGCTGAACCCCGCCAGAAGCCACAGGGCAAGGGAGTTCCTTGATGCAGGCCATGCTGGTCGGCCCCTTAGGGCACAGTAGGGAAGGGGAAGTGTGACTTGGGAGGGCGGATGAAGGTATCTGGCGTGCCCTGTATCAGAGTCACATGCAGGACTTCTTGAAGAAGCAGATGGTCGAGGCCCACCCTCCCTGCTAAATCAGAATCCCTGTTGTGGAGCCCAGGAATCTGCATGCGGCAGAAACGATGAGCCATCCACTGAAGCTTAGCTCCGCTTTTACAGTGCAGAGTGCAGGCCAGAAGTGGCCTTGCCTTTGGGGACCACTTTGTATTTAGAAGAAGTCGTATGTCAAAGTTTTACTAATGGGGTGTCAGTGGAAGTACGTGAATTTCAGTGTTCTCTCTTTCCCCTGCCTATCTGAACACGGAGAAGTCAGAGGCCCTACAGCGCAGCAGAACCATAAGATAAAGGAGTCGGGGGCCCTGGGGCATCCCGAAGAGGAAAGCATCCCACCAACTAGGGAATCACAAGAAATAACCTTTGAGGGAAGTTATTATAAAACATTTAAAACATTAACAAAATTAGAGGGTGCAATGAAATCACATTTACCCATCACCCAGATTCGATAATTACCAAGATTTTCCACACTAGCTTAACCATCCCTTTTGTAAAGTAAATTTCAGAAATTGTGTCATTTTACCCTTGCATACCGCACTATGCAGCCCTTAACAAGAATATGTTCTTACTTAGCCATAATATCAGATTATACCTAATAAAATTATTAGCAGTTCTTTGGGATCATCTAAAAAATCCACACGTTACATTTGATTGTTGTATATCTTGCTTATAGAGTTCTTCCCTTTCCCAACATTACCCTCATCATTGTCTTTTGTAGAAATTAAGTCAGTTCTGCAAAATGTCCCCCGTTCTGTATTCATCAGTTTGCTTCCTTGTGTCATTACTTGCTCCTCTATCCCTATAATTCCTTTAAGTTAAAAGTTTACACTAGACACTCTAGATTCAAGTTCATCTTCTCCTGCCAGGATATATTATAGTATTAAATATTGGTGTTTTGTTTGGTAAAAATGTAGAGTATTAGAGAAATTCTAGCTGTTGTAGCGAAGAGTCCCATGTGTTCCAAACAGACCCTACCATTGAAAACTAACCTAAAATGTCCTCTATCCTCTTTGTTGGATTCATATCTCTTGAAACTCAGCTCAGGAGAATTTCTGAACTTTATGAGAAGCTTACTAACATCTCTCTTCCTTAATATGGACTAATATGATTTGCTGCAAAAGCTTTTGTATGTCTCTATAGTAGCACTCACTTAATCATATTAATGATATACACTCAGGTCTATATGGAAAATGTCCAGCCATAATTAATATAATGAGAACAGTTTGTGTGACATCAATGTTACCTGGCAGCCAAGGGGAGTGGACTGGAATGCACATGTGTGAGCAATGATGACTTTGCTGTACTAGTCAGTGGGGGTGGTGGACACTGTTGAGTGAGCTTGTGTTCTGTGTGGCTGTTGCATTAAAAATGACTGAGCGAGCAGAGCAATGAATCGCCATCAAATTTTGCATTAAGCTTGCATATTTCTTTGCAGAAACTATCTTCATTATTCAAAGGGCTTTCAGGGATGATGCAATGTGTGCAGTGCAAATAAAAATGTGGCACAAACTCTTCAAAGTTGCAGCAAGATCAAGACCATGTTAACTGTGTTTTTTGATTGGAAAGGTTTTGTCCATCATGAGTACACCCCTCCAGGCCAAACAATTAATAAGTAGCACTACCTCAATGTTCTTTGTCAGTTGAGAGATGCAATACCACAAAAATGGCCACAGCTATGGGCAACTGATGATTGGTAGCTTCATCAGGACAACACAGCCACTCATGTATCATGTCTCATGCAGAATTTTTTGGTGAAACATCAAATCACCCAGGGGACTCAGCCCCCTTACAGCCCAGATTTGGTGCCCTGTGACTTCTGTCTTTTCCCAAAACTAAAATCACCTTTGAAAGGGAAGAGATTTCAGGCTGTTGATGAGATTCAGGAAAATATGAAGGGGTAGCTGATGGAGATTCCAACAAAAGATTTTGCAGAGTGTTTTGGACAGCGGAAGAGATGCTAGGAGAACTGTGTGAGGTCCCAAAGTGACTAGTTTAAAGGGGACTGAGGCGTCATTGCCCTATGTACAATGTTTCTTCTATCTTGAATCTTCTTCAATAAATGTCTCTATTTTTCATAGTACATGGCTGGATACTTTTTGGACAGACTCATATGCTAGTATTACGAGATGGAACCCTGTCTTAGTTTTTGCTGGGGGCCAGAAAGCAACCAATTCTGCACCCAAAATGAGGTGCTGTATACCTCTGCAGAACTTGAAAAGGAGTTGGTTAGGAACCCACACTGACATGATCAATTAATCTATGACAGAGGAGGTAAGAAAGTACAATGGAGTAAAGGTAGCCTCTTCAATAAATGATGCTGAGAAAACTGGACAGTTAAATGCAGAAGAATGAAACCAGACTATTTCTTACACCATATACAAGAATAAATAAATTAAAGACTTAAATGTAAGAGCCCGAACCATAGCACTCCTAGAGGAAAACACAGGTAGTAAACTCTGACATTGCTCTTAAGTAACTTTTTTTTTTTTTTTTTTTTGGATATTTCTCCTTGGGCAAGGAAAACAGAAGAAGAAATAGACAGATGGAACTACATCAAACTAAAGAGTTTTTGCACAGAGAAGGAAACCATTGACAAAATGAAAAGATAAACTACTAAATGGAAGAAGATATTTGCTAATGATATATCCAATAAGCGGTTAATATTTAAAATACAAGGGTGGTCAAAAGTAGGCTAACATTTGTGAATACATGAAACACAGAGTTTATTCTTGTATTATTAATTATTATAATATTTATTTGTATTACAACTGTAACCTACTTTTGCCAACTCCTGTAGATAGGAAACTCATACAAATTAACACTAAAAATAATCTGATTAAAAAATATTAGAAGCCCTGACTAGACATCTCTCCAAAGAAGATATACAGGTGGCCAATAGACATCTGAAAGAATGCTCAACATCACTAATGGGCAAGGAAATTAAATTAAAACCACAATGAGCTATCAACTCGCACCTGTCAGCATGGCTATCATCAATAAATCAACAAAAAAACAAATGTTGGCAAGGATGTGGAGAAAGGGGAACCTTCATGCACTGTTGGTGGGATTGTAAACTGGTACAGCTCCTATGGAAAACAGTATGTAGGTTCCTCAAAAATTAAAAATGGAACTACCATATGACCCAGTAATCCCACTTTTGGGTATTTATTCAAAGAAATCCAAAACAATAATTTAAAAAATCACACTTCTCCAAGGAGGGTATACAGGTGGCCAATAGACATATGAAAAGATACTCAATGTCACTAATCATCAGAGAAATGCAAATTAAAATCACAATGAGATACCATCTCACGCCTATCAGAATGGCTATCTTTAATAAATCAACAAACAACAAGTGCTGGTAAGGATGTGGAGAAAGTGGAACCATTTTCCACTCTTTGTAGAAATCCAGATTGGTCCAACCACTATGGAAAGCAGTGCAGAGATACCTCAAAAAATTAAAAATGGATCTGTCTTTTGACCCAGAGATCCCATTTCTGGGAATATATCAGAAGGAACCCAAAATACTAATTCGAAAGAACATAAGCACCCCTATGTTCATTGCAGTGTTATTTACAATTGCCAAGATATGGAAGCAGCCCAAGTGTCCATCAGCAGATGAGTGGATAAAATAACTATGGGACATTTACACAATGGAATACTACTCAGCCATAAAAAAGAAGAAAATTTTACTTTTGCAACAGTATGGATGGACATGGAGAACATTATGCTAAGTGAAATAAGCCAGCCAGAGAAAGACAAATACCATATAATTTCACTCATATGTGGAATCTAATGATCAAACTGAACTAATAAGCAAAATAGAGACAGACTCATAGATAGAGAGCAGGCTGACAGCTAGTGGAGGTGGAATTAGAGGTTAGAGAGACTGAACAAAAAGGAAAAAGGACTCACAGCCTTGAACAACAGTGTGGTGACCGCTGGGGGAAGAGGAATATAAAGGGGCTAAATGGTAATGGAAAAAATACAATAAAGATTAAAGTGAAAATCATATGCAGCCCTATGTTTATTATAGCATTATTTGCAATAGCCAAGATATGGAAGCAACCTAGGTGTTTATCAATAGACAAATGGATAAAGCAGATATGGCACATATGTACAATGGAATATTACACAGCCATGAAAAAAGAATGAAATCTTACTATTTGAATGACATGGATGGACTTAGAGTATTATGCTAAGTGAAATAAGTCAGGCAGAGAAAGACAAATATCATATGATTTTAGTTACATGTGATATATAAAAACAAATAAAACAACAACAGAAAAACAGAAACAAACTCATAGATACAGAAAACAAATTGATGGTTTCCAGTTGGGAGGGGACTTTGGGGGATGGATGAAAAAGGTGAGGGATTAAGATGTGTAAATTGCCAGTTGTGAAATCAGTCATGGGGATGTAAAGTACAGCATAGGGAATATAGTCAATAACATTGTAATAACTATGTATCCAGATACATGCCAGATGGGTACTAGACTTACAGGGTTGATCACATAGATTTGTAAGGCATAGAGATTTCTAATACTATGCTGCACACCGGCAACTTATATAATATTGTATGCCAACTGCAACTGAAAAACAAAAAAATAAATAAAAATAAAAAACAAGCTTTGTCCTTTGGCTATACCCAGGCCATATACCTGAGAGTTAAGAATTCAGTCAAGAAATTGGAATGTAGGAAAAAGCTTTTCTTTAGAGAGGGTTATTAGTGTGCTGTAGGCCTTTCCTGTATCACCGAAGAAGAGTGGAAGGTTCTTTCCCTCTCCTCAAGCTTTGTGATCAGGGCTTCCAAAAACTAAGAGAGTTTGACCTATGTCCCCTGTAGTTTGGGGACAGAATGGAACACTCCTGAAGGACCTAAAGGCAAGAAGCTGTGGTAATTAGCCAGATGCAGCAGGACAGAGAGAGTGTCACCAGACACTTGGGAGCTGGCAGCATGTCCCTCAATGGCTCAGTGTGCTGGTGTGACGGACAGAGCCAGCTTAGAGCCAGTTCAAATTCTGCCCAAAAGGGGCTCCCTTGGGGATGGGGTAGTTTGAGGGAGGAGGTCTAACCAGCCACCCAGAAAAACAATACCTTCACCACAGGCTCCAGGCTTACAGGAGCGGGAGGCAGCCCGATGAGGGGTGAAGGAGTGAGGGAGCCACTGGGAGGGAGGTGGAGAAGCCACCCAGGCCTCCGGAGCAGGCTGGGGCTGGAAAAAGGAGAGTTTGTTATTTTAAATCCTCTCCTGGGGATATGTTTATTGATTTTTAGAGAGAGAGAGAGGAAGGGGGAGAGAGAGAGCAGCACTGATGTGAGTGAGAAATATCAATTGGTTGTTGTCTCGTACGAGCCCCGACTAGGATGCCCCTAAAACCCAGGCATGTACCCTGACTGGGGATCAAACCTGCAACCTTTTGATAAATGGAATAACATTCCAACCAATTGAGCCACCCAGCCATGGGGGAGGGAGAATTTTTAACTTTACATCAAATTTGGAGTTTTGACAGAGTATAAATTACTGAAAGAAGCCTTTTTTTTTCCTTCTAGAATTGACCACAGGACTTTATTATTTGGGGTGTAACAAAAAAACTCAAGAGATCACGCTAGATTTCTTCCAAGAGTCAAGGAAGAACTCGGTGTACGGAGCAAGTCAAAACTGCCAGTTGGGGAGAGCAGAATAACATTTCTGTTCACAGCCTTGAAACCTCTTGCTCAACTCAGTGCCTCATGTGCCTGATGCTCCCTTTAAGGGCAAAGACTGTTCTACCCAATTTAATTTTTTAAAAAGTCCTTAGTGCGTGGGCCCTTGGTTAAGGCCTGAGAGTTAGAGTATAGGGGGCAGAAATATATTATAGTTTAGTATATGTTTAATCCTTCAGTCTAGATCTCGAACGAATCTGTCCCCTACTTTATCAGTTCCAAAGTGCTGTAAAACGAGTACCTATCTGTGCACGCTGAAGAGGAAGTAATTTATCAGAAGAGTAATTATTGAACAATATTCACTGGTGAGGTTGAGTTACTTTTCATGTAGAGTACAGCTTTCCCCAGCTATTAATCAATTATTAATCTCTATATTTTCCAGATGTAGTACTGATAGGATTTTAACTTCTAGCCCAACATTGTATGATAAGCAATTAATTTTGGAACATCCCTTAAATATATTTCCCTCTGAGATATTAGACAAGGCGTTTCAAGGGGACCCAAAGTGCTGTTCATAGCATGAGAAATTTTAGACTTGGTACATCTCGGTGGACTCTTTATCTCTAACTTCAGATTGAGGTGGACGGCTGTAAATATTCTGCCTGTACGTTTGTGCGTACTCACTACTCTGAGTATTAGGGCCCTAGCTCTTTCCCTTGTGAAATGATGGCCCAGTTGATGAAGGTCCTCAGGTCCAACAGATTTTATCTAAACATCTCTGGCTACTCTTGGCCTGTTACAACTATTGAAGGGAGAGAAAGAAGATGTATGAGCAAATTGACCTAGCTGATGAGGTCAGAGGTTGAATGGGTCAACCCTACAAACTCTACTGCCTGGTTAACTTCCAGAGCCAGTGTCCACCACTCCTCTTGGCATAGGGTAGCCCTCGTCTAGAACTTGTTTCCATGTAACTACTAAGGAATGTATGCAGGGTTTTTTTTGTTGTTGTTCTGTGATTCTCAAAAGATGCGTGTGGAGGTCGCCCACAGAGTACGTGGGGCATCGTGCCATGAAGCACATGGAAAACCCGCTTCCAGGTAAGAGATACAGGCCTTGTTGTCTGGGTGATCAGAGTCTGTCTAGGGTGCCAACTCAGCATGGCTTTTCTTTGACTAAGACTTTAAAAAGCTCAGTCAACTTCAACTGTGAATTTCATTTTTTTTTCAGATTCTTCAGTGAAGAGAGGGGGATTAATTAGTTGACGTGTTCTTTCTTTGTTTATTATTTTTTCATTAGTTTCATCCCAATACAACTCCATTTTATTTGCTCAGAGCAGGGTACCATTGAAATAGTTTTAGTGACAAAATTTTTACATAATTTTATAAAAATTAGAAAATGCAGAGAATCGGACAGTAAGTTGCCATGTTTATGCCATAAAATATGACATATTACTGCTATGACTACTTGTATTCATTCGCTAGGGCTGCCATAACAACGCTGGGTGGCATAAATAACAGAAATTTATTTTCTAACAGACTTGAAGGCTAGAAGTCCAAAATCAAGGTGTCAGCAGGGTTTGTTTCTTCTGAGGTCTCCCTCCTTCGTTTGTAAACAGTTATATCCCTCAGTCTTCGCAAGGTCTTTCCTGTTTGTATCTGTGTCCATATTTTCTCTTCTCACATGAACACCAATTCTATTGGATTTAAACCCACCTTCATGACCTTATTTAGCCTTGTATAACTCTTTAAAGACCCTGTCTCCAAATATAGTTGCATTCTGAGGTACTTGGGGATTTGGACTTTAGCATATAAATTTTGAGGGAACACAATTCAGCTCATACACTACTTTAGTGTATGTTCCTATATATCTTAATCATAATAAATCATTTTACTTTATGACTTTGGATTGTGCATCAGATAACATAAATGCACTAAAATTTTTTCTATATTAAATATTCATCTACTATACTTAGTGGCTGAACTTCACCTGAATCTAAAATAGACCTTTATACTATTGAGATCTTCACATGGCAAAATATGATGTCTGTCTTAGCTTAAGCCTAAGGATGGTGATGATGATAATAGATAAATTTTAAAAAGGGGACATGATGAAAAATACATTCAAGGGGAAAAAGTCTGTGGTAACTTGAAACCTGGATAAAATGACACTGAAATACACCCCTTTATTCACCAAACCCGAGGATTTATTACATACTTGGCACTTAGGCCAGACGCCAGGGCTTCAAATGAGAAAAGGCACAAGGTCCCTGGTCTCATGGACTTGATACAACATGATGTCAGTGAAGGGAGTGACAAGCAAAGAGATACGTGCGATTGAAGGCGAAGGTAAATATAAGACGGGGGGGACCAGAGCTACAAGGCAGACCAACTTAGGGAAGTCTGGGGGTCCCTTCTTAGAAAGCGGCCTTTAAACCAAGACTCAGAGTTGAGAAGGGCCAGCCGCAGGGAGAACTAAGCAGATGGTCTCAGAGCCACTGGGTTTGCTGGCCAAACAAGAGGATGATGTGCTCGAGGCGCTGACAGGGGCCGGTGGAGCAGGAGCAAGTTGGGCAAGTTGGTGTTCTTTCGTGAGTATCAGGGGTTAGAACTTTAGCAAACCAGACCCCTCAGGGTGAGTGGAGGAGTGGGTAGATAGATTTTGCTCATATCAAACACCTGTGATACATTTTACCAAAGAAGATATACAGATAACAAATAGCATATGAAAAGATGCCGAGATCATTAACTATTAGGGAAATGCAAATTAAAACCACAAAGAGATAGCACTACACACCCATTAGAATAGTTAACATAAAAAACGTGATGACATAAAATGCTGGATGACTCATACATTGCCAGTGGGAATGTATTTTCCAGTCATCTCTGGGAAATAGTTGGCAGTTTCTTAAAACAAACAAACAAACAAACAAACAAACCAAAACCCTCCTAAATTTGCAATTTCCATATGACCTAGCAATTGCATTTTAGGGCATTTATCCCAGACAAATGAAGACTACATTTATAAAAAACTCCTGAATATAATGTTTATAACAACTTTATTTGTAATGGCGCAAAACAGGAAAAAATCCATATGTTTTTCAGCAGATGAATGGTTAAACAGTGGTGCATCCATACCGCGGAATACTACCCAACAATAAAAAAAACAAATTATTGATATGCTCAACAACCTGGATGAATCTCCAGGGAATTAAGACAAGTGAAAAAAGCCAGTCCTCAAACATTCGATACTGTATGATTCTACTTATGTAATAGCCTCAAAATGACAAAATTAGAGAATAGAAAAAAGTTAGTCTTGCGGGACAGGGGTTAAGGAGGGGTTGGGGCAGCAGGAAGTGTGTGTGGCTATAAAAGGGTAACATAAAGGATTTTTGTGGTGATGGAAATGTTACATATCTTTTTAAAAAATTGTTGTTCTATTACAGTTGTCCCAGTTTTCTCCCATTGCTCTCCCCTGTCCTGCTCAGCCCTGTGTCCCCACAGTCAATCCCCACCCTGTTACCCACATCCATGGGTCACTTATACTTGTTCTTTAACAAGACCCTTTCCCTTCTTTCTTCCCTCATCCCCCGTACCCTCCTCTCTAGTCCCTGTCAGTTTGTTCCTTGTTTCCATGCCTCTGGTTCTATTTTACCTGTTTGTTTTGTTCATTAGGTTCCTATTGTAGGTGAGATCATATGGCATTTGTTTTTCACCACCTGGCTTATTTCACTTAGCATAATACTCTCCAGTTCCATCCACGCTGTTGCGAAAGGTAGGAGTTCCTGCTTTCTTTCTGCTCTGTACTATTCCATTGTGTAAATATACCACAGTTTTTTGATCCACTCATTTACTGATGGACACTTAGGCTGTCTCTAGCACTTGACTATTGTGAATAATGCTGCTATGAACATGGGGGTGCATAGGTTCTTTTGAATTGGTGTTTCCAGATTCTTAGGGTATAATCCCAGCAGCAGATTCACTGGGTCAAAAGGCAGTTCCAGTTTAGTTTTTGGAGGAAATTCCATACTGTTTTCCATAGTGGCTGCACCAGTCTACATTCCCACCAACAGTGCACTAGGGGTCCCTTTTCTGCACACCCTCACCAACACTTGTTATTTGCTGACTGGTGTGAGGTGGTATCTCCTTGTGGTTTTAATTTGCATCTTTCTGATGGCTAGTGATGCTGAGCATCCTTTCATATGCCTGTGGGCCCTCCGTATGTCCTCCTTGGAGAAGTGTCTGTTCAGGTCCTTTGCCCATTTTTTAATTGGATTGTTAATCTTCCTGGCATTGAGTTGTATGAGTTCTTTATATATTTTGGAGATCAAACCCTTGTCTGATGTATCATTGGCAAATATGTTTTCCCATATGATTGGTTTCCTTTTCATTTTGCTGACATTTTCTTTAGCCAGGTAGGAGTTTTTAATTTGATATAGTCCCATTTGTTTACTCTTTCCTTTATTTTCCTTGCCCTAGAGGATGTATCAGCAAAAATGTTGCTGTGCAGGATATCTGAAATTTTACTGCCTACATTTTCCTCTAGGACTTATGGTGTTGCAGCTTATGTTTAAGTTACATATTCATTTTGAGTTTATTCTGGTGTGTGGTGTAAGTTGGTGGTCTAGTTTCATTTTTTTGCATGTACCATTTCAGATTTCCCAGCACCATTTATTGAAGAGGCTATTTTTACTCCATTTTATGCTTCTATTCCCTTTGTCAAATATTAATTGACCATAGAGACATGGGTTTATTTCTGGGCTCTCAGTTCTGTTCCATTAATCTATGTGTCTGTTCTTGTGCAAGTATCAGACTGTCTTGATTACAGTGGCCTTGTAATATAGTTTGAGATCAAATATTGTGATCCCTCCTACTTTGTTCTTCTTTCTCAAGATTGCTGTGGCTATTCGGGGCCATTTATGGTTCCATATACATTTTTGAAATATTTGTTCTAAATCTGTAAAATGTGTCATTGATATTTTAGGGATTGCATTGAATCTACAGACTGTTTTGGGTAGTATGGACATTTTAGTAATGTTGAGTCTTCCCATTCGTGAACATAGTATATGCTTCTATTTGTTTGTATCTTCCTTAATTTTGCCAGTGCTCTGTAGTTTTCTGAATATAGGTCTTTTGCCTCCTTGGTTAAGTTTATTCCTAGGTACTTTATTGTTCTTGTTGTTACAGTAAATGGAATTTTTCCCCCCAGTTTATATTTCTATTTCATTTGTTGGTATACAAGAATGCCTTTGATTTCTGAATATTGACTTTGTATCCTGCCATGTTGCCATACTCATTTATTAGGTTGAATAGGTTTTTGGTGGAGCTTATAGTGTTTTCTATATACACGATTATGTTGTCTGCAAATAATGACAGTTTTACTTCCCCTTTTCCAATTTTGATGCCTTTTATTTCTTTTTCTTATCTGATTGTTGTGGCTATAACTTCTAATACTATGTTGAATAAAAGTGGTGAAAGTGGACATCCTTGTCTTGTTCCTGATCTTAGGGGGAAAGCTTTTAGTTTTTGCTCATTGAGTGTGATGTCGCTGTAGGTTTCTCATATACGACCTTTATTATGTTGAGATAGGTATGCTTCCTCTATTCCTACTTTGCTGTGCGTTTTTATCATAAATAGGTGCTGTATTTTATCAAATGTTTTTTCAGTGTCTATTGATATGATCAAGTGATTTTTGTCTTTGATTTTGTTTATGTAGCATATTAAATTTATTGATTTGCAAATATTATACCCTCCTTGCATCCCTGGGATGAATCCCACTTGATCATGGCACATGATCTTTTTAAGGTATTGCTGGATCCAGTTTGCCAATATTTTGTTGAGGATTTTAGCATTTATGTTCATCAGTGATATTAGCATGTAGGGTTTTTTTTTTTTGTCTTTACCTGGTTTTGGAATTAGGATAATATTAGCCTCATAAAGACTTTGGTAGTCTTGCCTCTTCTTGAATTTTTTGGAATAGTTTGAGAAGGATAGGAGTTAGTTCTTCCCTAAATGTTTGGTAAAATTAGCCTGTGAAGCCATCTGGTCCAGGGCTTTTGTTTGCCATGAAATTTTTGATACTGCTTCAATTTCACTGATTGCTATTGGGCTATTCAGGTTTTCTCCTTCTTCTTAATTCAGTTTTGGAAGATTATATGTTTTTAGAAATTTGTTGATTTTGCCCATGTTGTCAAATTTCTTGGCACATAGTTGTCCATAGGAATTTCTTACAATCCTTTGTATTTCTATGTGTGTGTGTTTATCCTCTTTTGTTTATGATTCTGTTTATTTGGGTCCTCTGTCTTTTTTTCCTTGATGAGTCTGGTTAAAGGTTTATCAATTTTGTTTATCTTTTCAAAGAACCAGCTCCTGAATTTACTGACCCTTTGAATTGTTCTTTCAGTGTCTATGTCATTTAATTCTGCTCTGGACTTCATTATTTCCTTCCTTCTAATTACTCTGGGCTTTGTTTGGTGTTGTTCCTCTAGTTCTTGTAAATGCAGGGTTAGGTTGCTTACTTGAAATTTTTTATCTTTTTTAGGTAGGCTTGTATTCTGTAAACTTCCCTCTCAGGACTGCCTTTGCTGTGTCCCACAGGTTTTGGACTGTTGTGTGTTGTGTGTCATTTTCATTTGTTTCCAGAAACTTTTTGACTTCTTCCTTGGTCTCCTTATTAACCCATTCATTGTTTAATAACATGTTATTCAGTCTCCATGAATTTGTTTTTGATTTTTTCCCTTGAGGTTGGTTTCTAGTTTCAAGCCATTGTCATCTGAGAAGATGCTTGATATGATTTCAATTATCTTGAGGTTGTTGGAGCTTGTTTTGTGGCCTACGATGTGGTCTACCTTTGAAAATGTTCTATGTGCATTTGAAATGAATATATATTTTGCTTCTTTGGGGTGAAATGTTCTGTGTATATCGGTTAAGTCCATTGACCTAGACTGTTGTTTGGTGCCACAATATTCTTGTTGATTCTTTTCTTGGAAGATCTATATATTGTTGACAATAGGGTGCTAAAATCCCCTACTATGAGTGTGTTGCTGTCAATATCTTTCTTGAAGTCCTCCAAGATTTTCCTTGTATATTTTGGTGCTCCTATGTTGGGTGCATATACATTTACTAGGGTTATATGTTTTTGATGGATTGTTCCCTTAAGTGTTATATAGTGTATTCATTTGTCTCTTTTTATAGCCTTTGTTTTGAAATCTTTTTTATCTGATATAAGTATTGTTACCCCAGCTTTTTTTCATGTCTATTTGCTTGGAATATTTTTTCTATCCCTTCACTTTCAGTCTGTGTAGAACTTTTGTTCTGAGGTGGGTCTTTTATAGACAGCATATATGTGGGTCTTGTTTTCTTATCCAGTCAGCTTCCCTATGTCTTTTGATTGGAGCATTTAATCCATATACATTTAAGGTTATTATTGATAGGTACTTATTCATTGCAATTTTTTCCCTTTGTACTTGTATTTCTCTCTCTGTCTCTCTTTTTTTCACCTTCTTAAAGCACCCTTTTAGCATCTCTTGCAATGCTGCTTTGGTGGAGATGTGTTCATATATATGGAAAGCTCCTTATTTTACCTTCCATTTTAAATGAGGGTCTTGCGGGGTAGAATAGTCTTGGTTGCAGGACTCTGCTTTTCATTACTTGGAATATTTCTTGCCATTCCCTTCTGGCTTATAGTGTTTATGTTGTGCAGTCAGCTGATAGCCTTATTGGGACTCCCTTGTATGTTACTAGCTGTTTCTCCATTGCTGCCTTTAATATTTTCTCTTTGCCTTTAAATTCTGCCATTTTAATTATGATGTATCTTGGACTGGGCTTCTTTGGATTCATCTTGATTGTGCACCTCTGTGCTTCCTGGACTTCTATTGTATTTTTTCTCTCATCAAATTAGATAATTTTTCTGTCATTATTTTTTCAAACAGATTTTCTATGCCATGCTCCTCTTCTTCTCCTTCTGGTATTCCTGTGATATAGATATTATTACATTTCATGTTGTCCTGAAGCTCTCTTAAACCCTCTTCATTCTTTTTGTGTCTTTTTCTTTTTTTTGCTGCTCTGTCTGTGAATTTTTTCTACCCTGTCCTCCAGCTCACTGATTTAATCCTCTGCTTCATCTAGCTTATTTTTAACTCCTTCTAGTTCCTTGTAGTTTCCATGTAGTTCTTTGTAGTTCTCACTGAGCTCATTGAACTTCCTTATAACGATTATTTTGAACTCATCGTCTGATAATTTACTTGCCTGTATTTCATTTAACACTCTTTCTGGGGATTCCTCCTTTTCTTTCAGTTGGGGGTTGTTTTTTTGTCTCCCCACTTTAGGTACTCCCTTGTTTGTTTCTGCCTCTTAGATTGATCTGCTTTGACTCCCTCTCTTTATGGTATGACCTTCTATGGTAGGACACCTGTGTGATTCAATGGTGCAGTCTCCTTAATCTCCTGAACTTGATGCTCTCAGGATGCCCTTTATACTATTTATGTTGGCTCTGGTTGTAACTGGGTTTTGAATATTGTTGTGTTGTTCTTTGGTGGGTCCTTCCCTCTGGCTGGCTTACTGAGAGTTACTCGGCCCACCACACCTTGTATGCTGTTGTTCAAGTGCACTGTTTTCTCTTTCTGGATCTGCCTCTGGTGATGTCAGATGGTGTCCCAGTCTGGCATCAGGCAGCCTGTTTGAGACTACCATGGATCCACAGTCTATGGCTGACTCCTTCAGTTGTTAATCTAGTAGTCACTCTGTAATCAGCAGTCAGATTTAAGTACCACAGGGTGGGACAGAGTAATTCCTGCAGGAGAGGCTATTGCTTCCCCTCAGGCTGATGCCACTTGGAGGGGAGTGGTCTGCCTGAGCAAGATGGCTCCTGCAGTATGAGGGATGACTCAGCACCATGGTCCTGGCAGCTGCTCCCTCAGTTCTCTCCCCAAAGCCACCATCCCCAGTTTCTCCTCAAGCATCCCTACTCCACTCTGCTCCCCTTTGCCAGAGCCCAGGGTTAGTAGCTGCAAATGAAATTTTATGCTTTGGCCCTTTAAAAGGCTCTTTTTTACTCCAGCCATCTGTCCCTGACAGAGAAACCCTGCTGTTTTTCACAGCTGGATATTATCTCAGTTCTTTTCAGGATCTGGTACTATAGGCTGGGGAGTCCAGCTTGGGGTTCATACCCTACACTTCTCAGGGAGATCCTCCTGGCCACTGAAATATTCCACCTGCACTTCTGCTGTGTGTTGGAGCCCAGCTAGCTCTCTTGCATCTCCTCTGCACTCCATACCAGTCATGTTGTGGTGAAGCTATTTCTTCTGTTTGTCCATGGTTATAAGACTTCTCTCCCACTATTGTTCAGTTGTTTATTCTGGGTGATTTCTCTACAATTTCGTTGTAATTCCAGATCAGTCCTTGGAGGAGGTTAGTGTAGCTTCCACTTATTCCTCTGCCATCCCAGAGCTCCCCCAGAAATATTCTGTATTTTGACTATATCAATGTCACTATCCTGGTTGTGATATTGCACTATCATTTTGCAAGATGTCATCACCGAAGGAAACTGGAAAACATGAGATCTCTCTCTATTATTCTTATAGCTGCATGTGAATCTACTATTATCTTGAAATTAAAAGTTTAATTTAAAATACAGGGTCTGATACAAATAAATGCCCCTTTTTATTACAAAGTCATCAGCATATAATTCTGTAACATAACAATATTGTTCTCAAGCACACCATATGATATTTCAGGTGATATATTCAAATTGCTGTCTATCTTGTGCAAGACATTCACGTACCCTACCAACCACACTCAAACAGGTATTGCTTCTGCCAGAACCTGTATATATCCCTAAGAACTGCAGGGGGTTTGAGTGTGGACCTATCTAAACTTTGTCAGAAATGGGAAAAGTCCAAGTAGTATAGATCTTAAGTGTGCCAATTAATCCTTATCTCTAGTTTCCATGTCTACAAAATCATCAGTTTGGGCCATAAACAGGTTCTAAGGTCTCTCTCTTAAGTTTCTCCCATTTATTTTTTTGATTTGTCCTTTTCTTATTGTTGACACTATTACAGATGTCCCCCTTCTTCCTCCCTCCTTTGCTCCCCTCTACCCAACACCCATTCCTCACAACCCCCTGTCTTTACCACACTGTTGTCTGTGTCCATGGGCTATGCATATATACATTTATGTTCTTTGGCTAATCTCTTCTAGTCCTTCTAACCCCCTCCACTCTGAGAACTGTCAGTCTGTTCCATGTATCCATACTGCTGGTCCTATTTTGTTCATCTGTTTATTTCATCTCTTTGTATTTTGCTTTTACAATTTCACGGCTAAAGTGAATGTCACACATTTTTGGAACCTCGTTTCCAGACTTACCGTATTTATCAAAGATCCCCTGAAAATCTATGGAAACAACACTAACTGCCTTTCTAGCACTACTCCAGGAGATATGAACCCTGCCTTCCTATTCTCCTGACAACTGCTTTGCAAAATACAGAAAGATTACTGGAGTTATAAATGGGGAAATGCTGAGCATTTTCTGTCTTGGCTAAAAAGATCTCCCCACCCTTATTGTTCTCATATCCTTTTCCAGAGATAGAGCAGAGCAGGAAACACAGAAGTTCTTTCTAGAACCACAGTGTGGTCAGGAACATACATATTTACGGGAAGTACTGGGTTTTGTTTTGTTTTTTTAGGAAAGCTGTTCTCTATATATCTATTTATTTTTTTAAGCCCTGGATAATATTTGCATATAACATACTCCTTTTTGGACATTTTCATATTTTCTACAATGTATTTCTTCCCTCCAAGGCATGTCTTCCCAGTTGAGTCATGTTTATATTTACAAACTTAGTCCTCAAACCTCAGTCTTGTGAAGCACTGCATATTTCCAGAGATGACCACAAAATCTCTCCCACCCAACATGGTCTTATTACAATGTGACCTTGACATTTCCCCCATCAAGTATTGGGGTCTATGCCCACCCCTTCCCCCCTTTGAATCTGGGCAGAACCTTGTGACTGTCTTGACCAAAAGAGCATGGTGAAACTGGCACTATGCAACTCCCAAGGCTACAACATAAACATGTCGGGCACTTCCACCTTCCTTCTTGGGGACACTCACTACTGGAATCCAGCTGCCATACTACATTGAAACCCAAGCTCACCAAGGTGAAGAGGGCAATAGAGAGGCTACATGTGGATATTTTGGCTAAACATTCAGTTGAGGTCTCAGCTAAGAACTAATATTATCTGCTAGACAGGTGAGTGAACATGTCTTTAGATAATTCCAGCTCTCAGCTGTGAAGCCACTTTTCACCTTTGAGTCTCAGATAAGATCCTGAACACAGTGTGGTAGAGGTAAGTCATCCCAACTATGTCCATTCTGAATTCCTGACCCACAAAGTTTGTGAGCCTACTAAAATGATTATTTTAGGCCACAAAATTGGGGTTATTTGAGCAGTAATAAATAACTATAGAGCTTGTTAGAATAAATACCCCAGCTTTACTCTCCTCACCCCCCTCTTCTGCTGGTGCACTCCACTGGCCAAACCTGATTAGAATCCAAAGAACAAGGGAGCCCATTGATGTAACCCATATAAGTCATCTTCCTAGAGCAGAAAGCAGGGTGGCATGTTTATCTGGAGAGACTGACATATCCAGTGAAGTTTGGAGTCTCATTTATACTTTGTTTTATTTTAACAATAGTGTAAAGTAGATGGAATGAACATTAAGATGCCTAAATTTGGTCCAGGATAGGATAAATAGTAACTAGCAATAATTTAATCATCCTTTAGTTGACTATGTAAAATTAGAGGTTTGAAGGAGTTTGTTTCTAAGTTCCCTTTCAGCTCTGGCATTTATCATGAAGAAATAATAGAGCTTAATAATTAAGAGCATGGACTCTGGTTCCATCCCTATTAAAATTCCAGTAGTATTTTTCACAGAAATAAGAAATACAATCCAAAAATTCATATGGAATCACTAAAGACTCCAAATAGCCAAAGCAATCTTGAGAAAGAACTTAAAGCTGGAGAAGATCACACTACCTGATTTCGAACTACACTGAAAAGCTACAGTAATTAAAAATAGTATAGCATAAAAATAGACACATAGACCAATGGGACAGAATCGAGAAACCAGAAATAAACTTTCATGTATATGGTAAACTAATATTTGACAAAGACACTGAGAACACTTAGTGGGGAAAGAGTAGTTTCTTCGGTAGATGGTGTCTGGATAGCTACATTCAGAAAATAAAATTGGACCCCTATTTTACATCACTCACAAAAATGAACATGAAATGGATGAAAGATTTAAACATAAGACCTGAAACTATCAAACTTATAGAAGACAACATAGGGAAAAATCTTCTTGACATTGGTCTTGACAGCAAGTTTTTGGATATGATAATAAATGCACAGGCAACAAAATAAAAAATTAATAAGTGGATTACATCAAGCTAACAAGCTTCTGCACAGCAAAAGAAACAATCAACAAAATGAAGCAGCAATCTATGGAATGGGAGAATAATACTTGCAAATCATATATCTGATATGAGGTTAATATCCAAAATATATAAAAACATATAGCTAAATGGCAAAAAACAAAAACAAATAATCTGATTAAAAATGGCAAAGGACCTGGACAGATATTTTTCTAAAGCAGACATACAGTTGGCTAACAAGCACATGAAAATGTGCTCGACATTACTAATCATCAGGCAAATACACATCAAAACCACAATGAGGTATCACCTCATACCTGTTAACAATAGCTTTCACCAAAAAGTCTAAGAGATAACTAAGTTGGCCAGGATATGGTCACTTGGTCCAGCCATTGTGGAAAGCAGTGTGGAGCTTCCATAAAAAAATTAAAAATAGAACCATCATATGATTCAGAAATCCCACTTCTGGGTATATATCCAAGAAAATTGAAAACAGGATCTTAAAGACATTTTTTGCACTCCCAAATTTATGAGGTATTATTCATAATAGCCAAGATATAGAAACAATCCAGTCCATCAATAAATGAATGGATTCAAAATGTTTTATACACACACACACACACACACACACACACACAAGAATATTATTCAGCCACAATGAAGAAGGAAATCATGCCATTTGCAACAACCTGGATAGAATGTGAGGGCATTAGGCTAAGTGAAATAAGTCAAATAGAGAAAGACAAATACTGTATGATAGTACTAACATGTGGATCTAAAAAAGCCAAACTCATAGAAACAGAAAAGAATGGTGGGTGTCAGGGACTGGGGCTGGGGGAAATGGGAAAATGTTGGTTAAAGGTTGTAAATTTTCAGTTATAAGATGAATAGGTTGGAAACACAATGTACAGCATGGTGGTACTAGTTAATAATACTGTTTTATATGCTTGAAAGTTGCTAAGAGAGTAAATCTTAAATATTCCTATCACACACCAAAAAAAAAAAAAAAAAAAGAACGGGTAACTATGTGACAGGGTGGAGGTGTAGCTAACACTATGGTGGTAATCATTATGCAGTATACAAGCAGATCAAATCATTGCATAGTATGCCTTAAATTTACCCAGTGTTATATGTCCATTACTTCTTAATAAAGCTCAGGGGGAAAGGGAACATAGACTCAGGAGCCAGTCAGCTTGGGTTCAAGACCTGCCTTTGCTGTTAACTCTCTGTGTAACGTTGGGTGGCTCCCTTAGTTTCTCTGTGCTTTGATTTCTTTATCTGCAAATGGGAATAGAAATATTGCTAGCCTTATAAGTTTGTTGTGAAGATTAAATGAGTGAATCAATGTAAAATACTTGGAATGGTGCTAGATTGAGTGTAAACACTCTAGTAAGTGTTAGTTGTTATTCTCACAGGTGAAAATTACAGAGTGCATGCCGCTGTGAGGGGGAAACGGGGTGGAAAAGCAGCCAAATTCCTTCCCTTTTCCTTTCATTTTCTTCTGTGAAGAGCAATAGCTGCTGCCATTTTCTCTGATTCATAGATTTCTTTATAAAGATGACTTTACCAAAATAAAAGAGGTTAAAGAGTGACTACAGTGGACAAGAAGGAAAAAAACTATCTTATATCATTTTTTTTATGAGCTAGAGGTAGAATCTGTTGAGTTCTCATTGTTAGCGTACACTAGCTTTCAGGTAGGTCTGCTATATTGGCAACGTCTTTCCAGCTTCAATAGTTCTACAAAGAAATAATCCCTAGATAAAAACCATTATTATCAATCAGATTTCTGCAAGAAATAAATGGCATACTCAACTTGCATTCTGAAAAGATTTATTAAAGGGAATATTTAGAAAGACATAGGCAAAGCATAAAGAAAGAAATTACAAAGGATGAACATTTCATTGGGACTATTAGCCATATGGGTACTACTACCACCCATAGACTTGAGGAGACAAGAGAAGAGAGTAGACGGCTGGACCCGGAGAGAATGCTGCATCGGGGGGACTGCAGAAAAGAGCCCTGTGGCCTTACAACGAGGGATATAGCTGGTTCATGAAATGCTACAGTAGGGAGGCAGAGAGAGCCTTACTCTCTTTCAAAGCTTCCAATCTATTGACAGTGTTCCCTGTTGGTTGAATCCAAATAGAAGCCAGAGGAAAAGAGAGCTGTTGTAACCCATGTTAAGTCAGCCTCCCAGGGCAGAGGGCAAAGTTGGAGAATGGATCTGGAGGGGCAACAGAAGACACAGTGAAGGGCATGCTTCAGTAATGTGTTGGGTAATAGTTGTCCACCCTCTTGTGCCAGCACAGAAGATCACATGTATTTGGCTAAACTCTAAAATGTTTCCCGTTAAATAATGTGTAATGGATAGCTATTTGATTGTTTTGGGTTTTTTAATGTCCCAAGTCCCTGTGTCCATTTTAGAATTTTTTTTTTTTGGTAGTAGCACTCCAGTTTTCTTTAGATAATTTCTCTCTCTCCATTTTTAATCCATGTGGTTCACATGAGTCTGCATCCATTCCATGGCTTCAGGGTAAACACATGATTCAAACAGAGCATTTTCTCTCCAGTGTGTAGGGATGGGCCTCTTCATTTAAATCAGTCAATGAGCTTCAGTTGTGAAGGTTTGCTGTAATTATTAGAAAAGTGTCTTTTGTTTTTTGTTAACATTGCTATGCTCATGGAATCTATGCTCAATGCTTAGGTGATTACGTTTTCTCTGCTTTCACAGAGTGAGAATCTGAGAATACAGGCAACAGAGAAGCAAGCAGAGAGTAGTGATAGAGAACTGAGTCACAATGGCACTGACTGTGCCTACAGTCAGGATACAATTGATATTTTAATTATGTGAGTTGGCCAATTCCATTTTGTTTCTAGTTCACCAGTCAGGAGTCTTCGGGATGCAGTAAGATAGGAGGCAGGAAGCTACCTAGCGTAATAGGTTGAAAGGAGTCCTAGAGTGACATCTAGCTGTACTAACTACTCCACATGGTAGGAAAAACTAGCCCTCCAACTAGAGGCAAAAAAAAGTATTAAGTTATAATTAATATTTTATTTACTCACTTTGCATTATATAACATAGTTCTATAGAGGATACTAGCTAGGCAAACTATTTCTTTACTTCCAGAAAGTGGTTTTTAGCATCATTCAAGGTTTCCGTTTAAAGAGAATAATGGGACATCTTGGGAATAATGGGTTTTCTTGAGAAAAGCCTCTGTTTAGGCCCTCTGCCCCTTTTTTAATTGGACTTTTGTTGTTGTTCTTGAGTTGTATGAGTTCTTTATATATTTTTGATATCAGTCCCTTATTAGAGGTATCATTTGCAAATAACTTCTCCCATTTTGTTGTTGGCTTTTTGCTTTGTTGACAGTTTCTTTTGCTGTGCAGAAACTTTTTTGGTTTGAAGTAGACCCATTTATGTTTTACTTTTACTTCCCTTGCCTTTGGGGTCAAGTTCACAAAAACTCCCTTGAGACCAAGGTCTGTAAGTTTGGTACCTATGTTTTTTGTATGTTATTGTTTTAGGTCTTATAAAGTTTTCAATTAATTTTTAGTTAATTTTGGTGCATGGTGTGAGATAGTCAACAGATGTATGAAAAGATGTTCAAACCTCATTAGCTATGAGGGACATTTGAATCAAAACCACGATGAGATACCACCTCCTACTTGTTAAGATGGCTATTATCAAAAAGACAAAAAAGAACCTTACTGGAGAGGATGTGGAGAAAAAGAAACTCTTGTAAAAAATAATGAAATCCTGTCATTTGTTTGCAACAGCATGAGTGATATACCTAGCTGGTCTATCAGTCAGAGAAAGACAAATATATGATTTCACTAATACATAGAGTCTAAAGAACAGAATAAATGAAGAAACAAAACTGAAATGGACTTAGAGAGAACAGACTGGTAGTAACCAGAGGAGAGGGTGGTTAGGGGACTGGGTTAAAAAAGGTAACAGGATTAAGAAGTAAAAATGGGTATTTACGTAACAGACACAGGATGTAAAGTGTAGCATGGAGAACATAGTCAGTGATATTGTGGTGACTATGTATGGTGCCAGGAGGGCACCTGAGAAAATGGGAGCACTTTATAGAGTAAATGATTGTCTGACCACTAAGCTGTACGTCTGAAACTGGCACCAACTGTAAACTGTAATTGAAGAAAATAAATAACAATAAAGTGGTATTGAAAAATCCACAATTACTTGGAAATTAAACAAAATTCCAAAATAATTATTTAATTTGTGTATTGTGGAATATATCACAAGAAATATTGGATATATTTTTACCTGAATAATAATAATAATAATATGACATACCACAATTTGTAGGATGCAGGTAAAGCACTGATTAGAGGAAAATTCTGAGTTTTAAATGTTTATATTAAGAAAGAATAAGAAGTCTAAAATCAATGATGCAAAATCCTACATCAAGAAGCTAGAAAATAGAAAAATAAATTGAACACAAAATAAGCAGAATGAGGGAAAGAGTAAAAGTATGAATTGAATAAAATAAATGGAATGGAAAACAGATAATTTATAGGAAAAAGAATCAATGAAACCAAAGCTTGTTCTCTAAAAAATATCATTAAGCCTCTAATCAGACCAGCCAAGAAAAAAAAAAAGAGAGAGAGAGAAGATAAAAATGATCAAATTTAGGGTTGAAAAAAGACATTTCTATAAGACATTAGAAGAATAAAAAAGACTATTATGAATAAAATTATGCAATAAGTTGGGCAACTTACATAAAGTGGAAAAATACACTGAAAGACCCAGATATAAAAACTGACATAAAAGAAATAGAAAAACTTAATAGCCCCATATTTATCAAAACAATTGAATGTGCCAAAGTAATTCAATGGTGAAAAAATGGTCTTTTCAATACATAGTGCTTGAACAATTGGATAATCACATGGAAAAACCTGAACATCAACTCCTACTTCATGCCAAATGCAAATGATAACTGTATATAAGGTATGAAATGAAATGTAAAAATAAAAATTACAAAATTTCTACAACAAAACATAGGAAAATATCTTCACAAGCTGGAGGTAGAAAAAGATTTCTCAAATATAAAAAGTACAAAATATGAAAGAAAAGATTAATAAATGAACTTCATAAATATCAAACTATTTCTTATTGCAAATGTCACCTTTAAGAAAATAAAAAGACAAGCCAACAGAAAGGCAGAAAACATTTTCATCACATATTTCTGATAAAGGACTTGCATCCAGAATGTATATAAAGAATTTTTATAACTTGATAATCAGAAGACAAACAACACAGTTTTAAATTTGGGTGAATGATTTGATCCTTAAAAATAAAATAAGATGTGAGAATGGCTATACATACATAAAAAGATGCTCCACATTTTTAGACATCAGGGAAATACACGTTAAACCACATTGGCACATTATTGTATGCCCATAGAATGGCTAAAAAGCTCAACCAAAAAACCCCTCCCCCCCCAACTAAAAATACTGAATAGGGGAGGATATAGAGCAACGAAAACTCTCAAATATTTCTGGGGCAAAAATAAAGTGTATAATCCTCCTGGAAAACAGTTGGGCAGTTCCTTATACAGTTAAACTTACACTTGCCATATGATCCATTAATTCCACTCCTAAGTATATACAGAACAGAAATTAAAATATATGTCCACACAAAGACATTCATACCTGAATGTTCATAGCACCTTGTTCTTAGCAACCTAAAACTAGAAACAACCCAAATGTCCACTAACAAATGGAGGATAAAAGAAATTGTGGTATATCCATACAACAGAAGACAGCTCAAGAGTAAAAGTCAGCAGACAACTGATGCATACTGGATCTCAAAAACATGGTTAGGGCACACTATCGACACACACACAATGAACACTGAAAACATGTTGAGCAAAAGAAGACAGACACCAAAGAATATATACTGTATGTTTCCTTTAATGTGACATTTTTGAAGAGGAAAACTATAGCAGCAGAAAATAGATTGGTAGTTATGTTACTGGGGAGACCCGAGTCGGGGGGCTCACCCTCCTTGATTCTTGCCTTTTTTTCAAGAGACAACACGTATAGTGGAAATGAGATAGGAAGTTTATTTATGAAATATGCTTGAGCACAAAACTGCAAGCAGGCACCCAGCTAGTCTGAGTGATCTGACTGTTGGGGTTTCAGGGATTTTATGCTTGTAGGCAGCTTCCAGGTACCCCTCCTCCTCCCACTGCCAGACCTTGAGATTAATACACAGTTTCAAAGGCTTCCTTTCCCAGATAGTAGAAAGGATACACACAGAACTTCAAGGGTTCCCTTCCTCCTGCGCTATCATAGTTTTTCTTTTGATGTTTGGAACACCTGGTAATCTTATTGGGCCAGGCTCAGGACTGCTGAGTTCATTGGTGAGACATGTCCCCTTTTTGTTTCTAGCCTCCTGTTTTAAGATCTTTTGGGGGAGGGCAGGGGGTGCCCAGGGTGGGGAGGTTTATTGCAATGGGTGTAGGTTCTGCTTTATTTCCCTTCTGGTTACTCATTGCTAGCTGCTACCTAACAGTTACTTGCATTTTGTTGGGGTGGGGGAGGGTACTGACAACAAAGAGGCAGGAGGCAGCTTTTTGGGGTAACGGAGATGTCCCATACCTTGATTGGGGTCGTAGGTGCACAGGTGTATACATGTGTCAAAACCTGTCAAATGGTACATTTAAAAAGGATGCATTTTATCATATGTATATTAAACCTCAATCAGGTTGATTTAAAAAATTATTGTAAAAATAAGCTTATAAAAATACTAGAATATAAAGTTGAAGAAATCATCCATACTGCAAGGACATGAAATATGACAAAAATTCAAAGATGAATCCAGGCTAGGTCCATCATCCAAGAAAATGGGAAGTGGAGGAGAGAAAGAGAAAATTTTCTTAACTATAAGGAAGATAGATAATCTTCTGTTTGATGTGTTGTCGGTTTATCCATTGAATGCATTTATTGCTTAGCACCCTAGTGCTTCCATTCTAATGGGGCCAGAATGATCCTTCAGGTCTCTGGGTATTAACATTAACTCAGAACTCATCCAGTAGTTTTTTTCCATAGTGTACATTAATCTATGTAGATGGCCCTGGAGGAGGACTGGAGGAATCATATCTTTGTATGCTTGTCATGGTGTTGCAGTCTGTGGTACCAGGCCTCTCTAGTCTTTGGGCTCAGGGACTGAAAATGGTTCAGATCTGGAACCTGGAAAATGGATTATGACTACATATTGGAGCAACTGCTGTCAACCACTCAATTACCCATCCTTGACTTCTTTTGATTAAGGACTTGCAGTCATGTGCTGCTTACCAACTGGGATACATTCTGAGAAATGAGTCATCAGGTGATGTTGTCACTATACACGCATCATGGAGAGCACTTACACACACCTCAATGGTATTGCCTACTACTCTAATGTGCATGCTGTACTTTTATAGGACTGGCAGCTGCACCAGTAGCTTTGTTTACACCGGCATCATGAGTAGTTGTAGCCTAAGCCCTGACGGTTGACCTTTCTTTTTGTAATACAAGTGCCTGACTCAAGCTTTGATTGCTATGGCATTCGCTTCAAAGGGTCACCGCCTTTGACAAAGCCTATCTCCAATAAACATATTGCTAGCCACACAACGAGAGACAAGTTGCCTCCCCTCACTGGGGTTTCTTTGTTTTAGATCTTGGTCGATTTCCATTATTGACTAGTTGGCTACATGTTTCTCTTCCTGTGCTTTAAATCCTTGTTCTTCTGTTCACCAACGAAGAGTGAACCCGTGAAATCTGAGTGGCCTCCCTGTCCTGCTCTCAACCCTAAATGCTCTCTCTCTCTCCCCGATGTCACTGTGTGGCCCTGGCATGCTTTGTTATCTCCAGGGCCTAAAAGTAATAAAGGTTTTTCTTCAAAGTTTCCTAATGGTTTTTGCTGAGGGGCACCTTGCAATGTGATAAGAACCACAAGAGTTGGTCCAGTTGTAACGTTGCTTTAGAAAATGGAGATGTCTGTGGAAAGCTCACCAGCACCAGATGAGTGCCCCAGGCATTTGTAGCCAATAGCATTACAATTGATAGACTGATGCTGTCACAAAGGAGAAATGCATTGCACTACAACCTTACAATGGCTACAATGTCACTGACAGGAATGTTTCAGCTCCATTGTAATCCTATGGAACTACCATTGCATGTGTGGTCCATTATTTATGGAAGCATTGTTTTTCAGTGCATTATAGATTTGGTACTCTTGTTGGCTGTCCTTCTATTTTTCCCCTGGGGACAGTTTTCTATTAATCTGCTCCACAATTATCTGCAAGTCAGATCTATCCATTACCATGTTAGCCTTGCCATATATTAGGGACATTGCATCTACCTGGCTTGGAATGATTAAGTATCACCACCTGTCCTCTATTGTGTGTGTGTGGGTATGACCTTTTATCAGTGGACCCCGTTCTATAATGGCATTTCCTACTGCCAGCCTTGGTCTGCTAAAGAATGCCAACGCTGAACTTTTTACTGATGTCGGTGGCCCTCTTACCAGGGCCATCTTGTTGCTTGAGTAAATGGCGTATCCTCGGGAACATTGGTGTCTGGTGGGTTTTCCTCCATACATAATGTACCCACTCTAGCATGTGTGCTTCCCTGAGCCCTTCTCTCTCTTCTTCTACCATCTGCCATGGCAACCCTGCTATTTCTGTTCCCATTTAGTGTAAGCTATGGCTTCTTCCATGCTTCTAGGGGCCATCTTGGGAATGTGGGTACACCATCTCTTGGTGTCCTTGCTAGAACTTTAAATCATGTATCCTGAAGAGTCTCTCAAATTAATAAACTCTCTTTTAAAACAAAATTCTCTGCCCCCCTTAATCCAGCACCTTCAGAAGCCAATCCCATCTATAGCCTTCTAGTTTGTGTTTATAAAAGATGGGTAGGTACTGCAGCTCCTTTGGGGTATAGTCCTTTCTCTCCCTTATCATGCCCAGCATGGCTATATTTGCTACATCTTATAGTTATAGGCCTAGTGGCCAGGTAGGTTGATAGGGCCAAATCCTGAAGCTGGCATATGCCATCTTGCAAGAAAAAGGCTTCTGCATTGTCTTCAAGCAAGAGAAGAATGCTAGCCATTAACAGGGAGGGGTGTACTACTTCTGTAGGGCTCTTGGGAATCTGGAGATTTAAAATCTGAGTTGGGGTATTAACGCAGGTGTCCCCCACATATCCGGGTCTGGTTTTCACTCAACGAGGACCATGACCTTAGTAGATCTGCCTAAGTTAAGAGTTTAATCTTCTTTGAAGTTTAGTTGCTCTTATGTTAATTCCTGGACCTGGTCCTCAATTTTCTCAGCTCTTCTGCTGAGGGAGATGAGAGCTTCTTTATATGCTACTAAGGAGAACCTTTGCCTTTCACTCCTAGCATATCTTTCCCAGCACCCCAATTGAGTCAGAAAAGCCACCCAAGCCCATTATCTTTATGTTTCGCCAGTGGCAGAAACCCGCACAAGCCAACGAACGTTCTTCTACCAGTATGCTATCTAGCTCCTTACCTGTAGTCTTTTAACACCTGCACTACTGCCTTGTGCCAGGGGCTATCTGTCCTCTCCCTACCACCAGCAGTGCCACCTGTCACAGGTTGGATTCTCTAGGAAGCAGATGTTAAGGTGGCGATTATCATGCAGGGGCTTTATGAGGGTGTGCCTTTGAGTTGAAGATGTGTAGAAGAGAAGGAAAAGAAACAGTATTGGACAGAGGGAGCAATTGAGATGGGATGCAGCCTAAATGAAGCTTCACTCAGCCACGTAGAGATTTCTGAAGGTGGGACGATCCTTCAGAGCTGTTTCCAACTGGAGTGAGAAGGCTGAAACTTTGCATCCCTGTGTCAGTCACAGGATGTGTCCACTCAGAGAATGGGTGTGACTTTGGGCAAGGTGGCTCTCTTCAACCAGAGGCACTCTGAGTAGTGGGGCAATCACTTCTTTATTCCTGTGGTCGGGGGAATTTGGGTGGCATATCATAGCGATCACCCTTTTCTTCTATAAAAGGACTAAAATTTGCTGTGTGTGTCATTGATGGTATGAACAGAAGCTGTGTGTTTCCTGGTATCTTGGAGCTCCAGTCTTTGTGACCCCTTCACCCCTTCGAATTTCCTGGTTCTATGCACTGCTGTGACCACAATGAGGTTTCTTTCTTCTTCTTAAATTTTTGCTGGCTTTTTTTCCTTTCTATTTTGAATATTTTGTGGACAAAAAAGGGGCCACATGCAAAACCTGACAAGCTAAAGTAACCACATAAGATCATCTGAAATTAAAAATTCCTCAGTAAAAGCGAGTCACAGTGGGTAGTCATGTCCTAGGTTGGTGTCTTCCTTGACAAAGGTCAATGTTTACCCTAACCGAGCCTGTCTATTGTCTTTTTGCATCTATGATAACATATCTTTGGAATGTCCGAGTAATCCCCCTTTTTTCCAGACTTCTCAGGGCACAATCTCCCACCAGAGCATGAGACCACAGAACCCCTCATTGTTATGTTGTTCCCCACACACCATCTCTATGTGCTATAGTGTCCTGTCCCCACTGATGTAAAAGAAGTATTTGCCTCTCATTTTTTTCCTCACAAGAAGCCATAACTTTGTATAACGATAGAAACAGTACGAATTTCAAACCAAGCTTCAGTATCTCTTTTGAAACACGCCTCCCAAAAAATCCTCATTTTTAGATGGTTACATTAAAAAAAAATCTTTTTGTTTATTTTAGAGAGAGGGGAAGGGAGGGGAATAGAGAGGGAAACAAACATTGATGTGCTAGAGAAACATTGGTTCTCTTTCATGCTCTCAACTGGGGACCTAGCCCACAGCCCAGGCATGTGCCCTGAATGGGAGTTGAGCCAGCAACCTTTTGGTTTGCAGGATGACGCTCAACTGACTGAGCCACACCAGTTAGGGACAGATGGTTAAATTGTTAATTCCATAATAGCATTTATAATGTCATTACTGTTGTTCTTCAGGGCTCGGGCTGCCTTTGCTCTTGACACATTTGCTTGTGACATGACCAATTCTACGTCCTTAACTTCCACACCTATTTCATCAACCTCTTCCTCTTCCCTTCCCTCTTGTACAGTCGGAGTCTATGTATTTTCTTGAATGTTTGAAACAGCATCACCTTGAACTTTGAATTTTTCAGCAGCTGCTAGCTATGCTTGCTGACAGGGATCTTTGATCTTGGCTTCCTCCAAAACTATGTAGGCATCTGAAGCTGGGCTCTTGTAGACATCTGGTTTTCTGATGACAAAGAGCATCATTTTACTCTTTATCCAATCTCAGAGATTTCCTCCACTTTGCTTTCTCCTGCCTCTCTAATCTATCACCAATTAATTTCATGTAACCCTCCTTATGCCTCTTCTATTGATTGCAATGTATAAAATTAACTACAAAACTGCCATTCTCTGGGGCATTTTCTCAATCTGTTGAGATTTTGCTTTCTGGCAATTGTCATTAGTTTGGCTCAAATAAACTCATAAAAATTCTCAACAGGTTCAGACACTTCTTACATCAACAACATTAATAAATATTATTTATTAAACATTTATATGAACCAGGCTCTGTGCTAAGGAATATACATGGATTGCCCTTCATGAATTATTTAATTAATGCTTCAATTCTATTTAGAAAGCATGAAATCATCATTTCATGGATAAGAACAGAGATTCAGAGAGAATGCTGTTTCCAAATCACACAGCAAGTTCTTGTTGAAATTTGTTTGTGAACCCAGATCTAACCCCAAATGCCCTAATCTTAGTCACAAGGTCCCCACTGGCCACCTACTTCTTGACCTCCACCTCCCTCAGTCAAGGTCAATAAGTGCTTTGTGGGCCACTGTTTGTAACCAGCATGTACTACTAAACAATGCATTTTTGAGGCACATCTTATATAATAATTTTACTAAAGTTATGGCTATTTCCTGATACATTCCCACTATTATGTTTAAACCCAAGACTCATCCATCCTCTGAAGTCTCAGATGAAATTCTCCTTCTAATTGTACTTTTCCTGAGTATTCCAGACCAAAATAGCCCGTGTCTAACAAAGCTTTTCCACTAAGGGAAACTACGTATTCCCATTTTTACTTAGTATGTTCATATATGTGTCTGCTCCCTTCAACAGATTGCAAATATCACGTGCTTTTTATACATCGCTACCCTACATAATGAATTGCACATAGGAGACATCTCAAACCACATCACATCGATTTTGTACAAGTGTAATATATGATTGCTTAGAAATATGCCCTTGGGTTCTGTTCTTTTTCCTCATTCTCTAATAATGATGCAACTTTTATCTTTTCTTAGGTTTCCCATGATACTGGAATCCTTATCTACCCTATATATTTTTCACTCTGCACTTTCTCCCTTGTGTATCTCTGCCCTGGGAACCCCAGGCAGTTAAGTTTATTAGCAGTGATTAACACAACTGGATGTTATGTTCCATATAACGGTTTTCACAGAGATGTAAGACTTTTTTTGGTTGCTATGATTAAACTCAACAGATCCAGGGAAAATGTTTTATGATTTATGGTGTAGAGTGGTTAGAAAAAAACTTTTAAATGTTTAAAATCTTGCTGCATAAAAATAAGGCCTGTGGACCAGCGGTATCACCTAGGAGCCTGTTAGAAATACAGAACGGCATGCCCCGCCCAGGTTCACTCAATCAAGGTCTGCATTCTAATGAGATCTTCCGGTGACTGCCATGAGTATTTAGGTGTGAGAAATAATGGTTTAAAAAGCAATTTAATGGCAGCTCTATACACAAATGACTACGTCTGATGTTTCGAACAGCTGTAATCATCCTGACAATGCTGAAGGTGCGTTAAGTGGCGGCCTTTCTATTTTATATACATGAGAAGTTGAGGTACCAGTATTAACTTACCTGAAACCATTCTGCTTCAAATCAGTAGCGCTGATCTTGGAACCCAGAGCTGTCAGCTTTGAGGGTCCTCTTTCTGAATTTCTACTGCAGATAGAGCAGACGCTACCAGCTCCTGACTTCCTGGAGACCTTAGCATCCCAGAGTGCTCTGGTGGGAGTTAGCCCTGCCCCCTCAGCAGTTCTCAATCAGTGACTGATGGGAATTGGTGCCTAAAGACCCCAGTCCCCTGATCCCTCAGGTGCGCTAACTCTGTGGTGTGTGTTTTACCCCTTATCTCAGGGTTTCTCTGCAGGGTTAACTTCCAATCCACCACTGTTCTGGCTGGCTTCATAATTCACCTTTTTGTTGGCCTTCTTTCCTTCCCTACTTTTCTGCATCTCCCAATAAACAATTGATAATTAAATCCTTATCTCGGATTCTGCCTCTGGAGGGAATCAGCATTAAAACAGCAGAAAAGGAGACTCAGTTCCTCTGAGAGATTATGAGAGATCCCTCACCCCACACCCAAAGGGACACTTGCTTGTATATAGTTAGTGTAACACCTTTAAGAGTAGTGAGATCTTTTTTTGAGAGATGAGATTCTGAGATGTTTATTAAAATGAAATGTCATAGGGGAATTCAAGGGAAATAAAAATTGAATTAACTTCCTACCCAGCAGAGAGAGAGTTGGTGGGATTTTCTTCTATAGGAATCTGTCATTATCTTCATGGGGCTTTAGACAGAATCTCTTGTCTTTTGTTTACAACTAGTTTCTGTGGGAGGAATAGACAAGTGTCTCTGGGGCATACATGTTTACTATCCCTCAGACTTTCATGCGTAAAAGTAAAGACTATCTCACTGTGTAAAATGAATATCACATGCGGACTGTGGCACAAAGCAAAGAAGGCGTTATAGGTGCTAAGTTTCGTACTCAGGGTGGGCTTCATGAACATGCAACAGGAGGGCCTTGCACTTGGTTTAAGTTCTGTAGTCACAGCCTTGAAATTCTCAATAATTGTGAAAACGCCACCGCACTTCCATTTTGCATTGGGTCTTGAACATTATGTAGTCTGTCCTATGTGTGCTAATTAAACATTGTTTGAAACATGGATATTAAAGATATAAGAAGAAGTCAAGCGAAAAGGACTATAAGGGTTGAAAAAGTTTTCTTTGGAGGAAAACTAGAACCAACAGTGTTAGGCCTTTTAGAAACTTCTGGGAATTGTCATCAGAGCTTGCGACGCAGAGAGCAGGAGGGAATCGGTGGCAGCTGGATGCTTGCCGTACTTCTCAGACTGAGATGTCCATGTGCATAGGAACTTGCGTAGGACATTCATGAGACTGCAGGTTTGATGCGGAACCAGCGAGGAAATTTCAGGTGACCAAGAAAATTGAAGCAAAAGAGGTGAGCCTTACTTGAGCCAGCTGCTTTCAATCAGGCAAACAATGAGACTATGTTCTTACTGATACCTAGTATTGACCAGACCTTTACCCGGTGTCCTGGCACTGTTCTAAGCGACTCATCTTCATGATCTCATTTCATCCTTCAACAACCCTGTGGGGCAGGTGATATTACTATACCCACATCCCCAGTGAGGGAATCTGGGGCCAAACGATGGTAAGTAATTGCCTAAGTTCCTACACCTGGCAAGCCCTGCCAGTCAGATTCTAAAGCCCAAATTCTCAATTACAACATATCGTTCCTCTCCCCAGGGAAATAGCTTTTTAATTTAACTCTACTGAAGTTTCTGAAGTCACTGCCTTGAAGTCCTTAAGGCAGAGGGGTGATATAGCAAATTCTGGGTTGAAAGGACCCAAGTGGAGAAGTGAAAGAGGAAAGGCTGTCCCCAGTGGAGCAATCCTTAGTGAAGAAAAGTTCCCCATTTCCTGAGTAGTCAGGCATGGGGTGGGGGCAGCAGAAAATCAACCGTCGCGGACCTTGGGGAGCGTTGTGGGGTTTCCCCAGGCCTGTTTTACTTCACGAGCACATTCTCCATGGATTTTTGTCAGGCTGTGTCAGGTCGTCAGTGGCCTTCAACTGTTCCACCGCGTTTGAGATTCAGCGGACGTGGCTCAAAGATCTTCCGCAGGGAGGGGCTTCGGCTCCTGCTGCTTCCACCTGAGCAGCTGCACTTTCACCTCCTTTAACCTAGGGATTTGGAATAAGAATTCGTTTGCAAAAGGAAGATGGGGTTCTGCAGGTAAAAAAAGAAAAGTTTCAAAACCATTGATTGCTCTGGCTGTCACTTCAAAACAACTGAGAGAAAATGAATTAGCTATAGGTGGATCACATGTCCCTCTCCCTCCTCCCCCAAATACAACTCGTGTTTAACCTGGGTCAATAAAGAAAAGATGTTGGTGTCTGGTGTTTGTGGAACCCTGGGCGAAACATATTTGAATCTTCTCTATGCCAAATGCTTGCTCACTAGCTGAGTTTGTTCCTAGTTTAAGAAAAGTTTCTTTTAATGAAGTGTTTGCATGAGGTCCTTCCAGGAGAAAAGAAAATCCTTGCAGGGCCATCTCAGAAACCTTTGTAATGGAAGTGGCTCTGACCTTCCTTTCATGCTCTAGCTGAAATTAACTGCTCCTTCCTCTGTTCTCCTACAGCATCCAGTAATTATTAGACTACGGACCTACGTATGTAAAACAAGGCAGGCTGCTTTGAAAGAACTCACAATTGAGTATGTAAAAGGACCTAAGTAATTATCTGTACCTGTCATGGCAATTGTCATTTTCTACCTCATGTTGTAGTGGCTGGAGAGAGTGTTGATGGTCATAACATGACATGGGAAAGTTGATGAAAGAATGACAATGACAAACAGGTTTGGACTTAAAGAAACTACAGAGCAGCGCTGGCCAGTGTGGTTCAGTTGGTTGGAGTGTTGTCCCCTAAACTGAAAAGTCATGGGTTTGATCCCAGGTCAGGGTCCATGCCTAGGTTATGGGTCAGTCCCCGGTTGGGGTAGGAGAGACAACCAATTGATGTTTCTCTCTCACATAGATATTTCTTTCCATCTCTCCCTTCCTCCCTTTCCTTCTCTCTAGAATTAGTGGGCATGTCCTTGGGTGAGGATAATAAAAACATTATAAAAGAAAAGAAATTACAGACCACTCAGTGTGTGTGTAATTGGTTTCCCAAGAGAACATGAAATAACTGCTACATAGAGGTTCGAGTAACATGAACGAAGCCCACAAGCCTAGAAAAGCCTGCTTTGAGGGAGCTTGGCTTTCCAACATCTTCCTGGAGAACCCTCTTTTCCTATGTACTCTTCAACATCTGGGCCTAGGTGTTAAATTTCATAGGCCTTGTTTATGATTCAGATGGTCTTCGGTAGAGTTCAGCTCAAGTTTAATGATGAAAGCACATCTTCCTTATTGATATAATTCTAATAAAAATATGTGTCAGTAAACAGTGTTTGTGGAGAGTCAAATGTATATGGCCATTTAGGATAATATAATTATTTACTAGAAAATGCATATTTAAGATTTTTCTAAAATGGACAAGGCTAGAAATCTATATTCCTATCTTTTATTTGCCAGTCCATTTAGGGGGTTAAAAAAGTACACCTGTTACAAAACCAATCCATTGCACAAAATTTGCCTCACTAACTGGAAATGCTCCTTCAGATGTATGGGTTGCAGAAGAGACCAAATATAATTTAAGATACATAGCTCTAAAACTATGGCTATGTTTTTATTTCCTGGACAAGACACCCCTTTTAAAATAATTACTGTGGTGAAATGTATATAATAAAATTTACCATCATACTTTGTTTTACATTATAAAAATAAGTACATGGAAGATGAAATGTAAAAATCAAGACATTTGAAAGTTTTTTTTTAAATTTGTGCCTTTTGTTTTTCCTACTAGCTCATCAAATACCAAAATACATCAGTCTCCTATCCCTTCATCCTCCATCTCCCAATTTTAGTGTTTCCTCGTCTCCTTTTATTCTAAATTGGCCACTTAAATAGAAAAGTGTAAAACTTACCAATCACCTATGAACTTAGAAACACAACCATAAGAACGATTTCACATATTCGACTAGTGGTACCTCTTGAGTAATGTTACAAATTACATTATTAAAGGCAATTTCGGGATTCCAGGATATGTCCTGTCAACCAATAAAGACATGAGACTGTAAAATAAAAGTTTCTTTGGGGTCTTAAAGGATTTGAATCCAGGAGACACAGATTTGGGTAGCAACCCACACTGCTTTGGAGTGAACAAAGAAAGGCGGCGTGCATAGAGGCAAAATCCACAAAGTCTGTAACAAAAGAAACTTCCTATTGGCTATTTAACATGGTGTGATAGTTCAAAAAGGATTGGTCGGGTGTGGGTGGTGAGACTCCGAGGTAAGCATTTTCCAAGATGTCCTTCTAGGGTAAGCATGAAAGTCCAAGAGTTCAAACCTCATTTAGGTCCCCTATGCAAATGGAGGTTATTGGCTGGTGAACTGCTTTGGCTCCTTTCAAGATGAAGAATAGAAGTGGTCTGGTTGTCATGGTGAAGACTAAGCAACGTTCATGATATGATCTCACAACTGGTTCTAAAGTTCATAGGTAGGACGAGCGTAAGGCAACCTGTTTGTGACCTCCTGTCTCCATTTTCGTTTTTTGACATAGGAGACTCATAGTCACAATTTCCATTCACAGTCCCAAATCTTGACATTAAGTTAAGACTAGTAACTGCTCTTTCTACAAATACTTCTTGGAATGGTTTGTAATTCATTTGGAGGCTTTCCACAAAATGGAAGGGAGCTATTTTCTCCTCATACCAGGAACTGTGTAGCAACGAAAGCAGTCTAAAGTTAGAGGGGGCTGCCTCAAAGTAGCTCCCCCATCACTGAAGGGTTTCAAGCAGAGGCACGATAACCCGCTGGGAAGTTGTCCAGAGGCAGAAGGGTGTCAGGATTTATAGACTTCGGGGACTTGACTTAGATGACCACTGGCAAAGGACACAGTAGGCATAAATAGGAATTTCTCTCTCTCTCTCTGTCTCTCTGACTCTGTCTCCAGGCCATTCCACCAGAATCTGCCACTTGGGGTGGGAGCCATCTCACTGGTGCTCAGGCTTCTCATTTGTGGGACCTGGGAATCTAGGAGACATGAGAAGACCCCGTCTGGGAATCAGTCCTGGGTTCTGGCTATGGAAATCTCTAGGACCTTTGAAAAGTCACTTAGCCTTCCTGGGCCTCGCCGTTCTCCAATAAAACCCCAGGAAACCAGGCTAGGTGTCCTGTATGACTGTTACGTGATCATTCCTTACTTCCTTCCCTTTCTCCCTGGGAAACAAAACTTGTTTAATATTCTATTTCTTCAAATTCCTGACCACTAATAAATGACAAGTAATTCAATACACCTTCACATGTTTAGTCTGGATGTTGAGGAGTAGTTAGCATTCAGTGCCACAATGACTAGATTAAACGCTCCCATTCTGTAGTTTCCCCAGTGCAATCACACTTCCAAGTGTCACATAATCATACAGAATAAAGGTGCAGTTCCTAATTTCTCTTGCAGCTGAATCTTGCCAGATAACTATGTCTGGCCAATAAAATGCACACAGAAATGCTAGATGGAAATCTCTGGACTTTCCATATAGGATAGTGGGAAGATGTTTTTGAACAACTTTATCATCTTTTCTTCCATCTGCTGCCTGAAACAAGAGTTTGAGGCTGAGACTCCAACCACAGCAAAGGCCACACTCTGGGGACAGCAGAGCAGTGAGGCAACAGAGCCTGGAGTGCCCCGACTGTGACAAAAACCCACCACCTGGCCCTGGGCTACCTTCCTCCACACAGACACCAGCGGGAAAATGCATTTCTGCCTTGTTGTAGGCTTATTCACCTTGTCCTAAGTGACAGAGCTTTATTCAAACAAAATACTTTTTTTTTTTCCCAGAAGGCTCCTGAGGAATCGCTCTCTGGGTGGAATTTTGGAAAGCTAGGGCAGGGACCACTTTTCTGATGAGGTGGCTGTTGCTGTTGTTAACCCCATCAAGGAAGTGGGTCTCTGCCTATCAAAGGTTGTCACTCGGTCTAAATTGCAGCCGCAGCACTGCAATGAAGTGACCATTGTCAGACCTCATTATATTCTGTCTAAGAGTTGTTTTTGCATTAGTCTAGCAATCCTCATTAGCTCTGTGTCCAGTTCAGACGCTGTACATTAAAGATGCTCCTCTGCGCTCGTTGTTTTACTGAAAATTCCAAAGTTTTGTCCCCTGGAATGTTGTTATGGAAGACTTTTTATTTTTTAATTCCGATGATTGTCAAGCCCTTGAAATTAGACCTCCAGCCCCTCGAGGAATTATGAACTCAGTAGCCTGAAAATGCTCTACTTCTTTGCAGAGAATGTTTTTGGACAACAGTCTTTATTACAGGGAGATACTCCCAACCTGTTGGGGCCAGTCACCAGGGTCCTTAGATTATTCTCCTTTTTTGCCTCCTTGGACAATGCTGGTGACTAGACCTAAGGACTTACTCAAGGATAACCTCCAGAAAAACAGCTCTGCCAACCAGGGTGATATTTGCAATTTTCAGCAACAAGCAGGGCATAGGCACAGATCATGGGATCCGACCTCAGCTGTGTAAACGATCGATACAGCCAAACTGGTACAGCCCAGCGGCCCCTCAGCGCTGGTGCGGAATGATGATCAAAATGAAGGTTTTCACACAGATCAATCCTTGCTGTGGCCTGTACAGGTGGTGGCAGAATGCCTTCAGGACTTATTTCTGGTTTTGCCTTTCCCTCATTTTTGAAGGATGGTTTTCAAACCTTGACATATCTCTCTCCCTACTCACCTCGACGTTAGGACAATCTGGCTTTCCTTTTCACTGAGATTAAAGGTCTTCCAAAGTCACCGTCCTATTTCCTCACTTTAAAAATACCACCCCCTAAATGGAAGAACCAGTCACAAGAGACCACATAATGTGTGACTTCTCTTAAATGAAATGTCCAGCGTAGGCAAGTCTACAGAGACAGAAAATAGATTAGTGGTTGCTATGGTTGGGTAGTAGGGGGTGGGGGTGGACAGAAGAGTGATAGCTAATGAATCAAGACATCTTTTTGAGTTGATAAAATGTTTGAGAATTGTCTGAGATAATGGTTGTACATATTTGTGAATTTACTGAAAACAATTGAATTGAATAAAAATCATTTGAAATGGGTGAATTTGTGAATTATATCCCAACAAGCTGTTAAATACCATATCAGTAACTCTGGTCTAGAGACACAGATGCTAAAATATAGATTTCCAAGTGGTTGCCAGTTGAGTGAATATTGACTGTTTTTCTTTAAATTTTGTTTAAGCCAGTTGTGGAATTTTAAAAATAAAAGAATCTCACATAAAATCCAGTTTCTGGACATCACAATCTCTAGTATCACTGGCCCCATATTCCCACATAGGGTCAAGTGCCTGACTCGTAGTTGCTTGGGACCCCTTGCAATGAGATTTGAGTTCTCCTGGGTACTTTGTCATGCTGACTTGACTTGTTGATTGCATTATTATTTATTGAGTATACATTGGGTCTATGTACCTTCCCTCTTTCCTTCTATCTCAGGACAAAACCCTAACAAACCTCTATAATCTGTTTCCACTGTCTTCTTCCCCTTCAGCCTACAAAAGGCCTTCTGTGGTCTCTATAATGATAAAAAAAATTCATGCAACTGAACAACCTTCTGCTGATTTTACTACTTTCTCAAGTCAGCTGTTTTATCTTTCCTCTTCATTTTTTACATACAAACTTGTCAGGAATAATCAATATTCACTGTCATTTCTTTACCTCCTACTCCTTTAACTGCTCGCAGTTTTGGCTTTTATTACTCTACTGAAACTCTCCTATTAAAGGTCACTAGAAAAGAACAGTGCATCATCAGATTTATGCCCTTTTCTCAATTCTCGCTTTCCTCAATGCCTTGCCATTTTCCTGTCTGGAAAATACAGAAAAATAGAAAAGGAAAAAAATATCATCTATTTCCCTAACATGGCAATTTTGAAACTCCATGGAAAGTGGATTTCCCTTTTTTCCCCATATAGAACTCTTCTGAGATTGTGTGGATCTCTCTGGTCCCCTTCCTGTATGTATGAGGAGTAGTCAGCGAGATCCCTCTCACTCAACAAATAACTAACTAAGCTAGGCCCTATGGACAACATGCCTCTGTCCTCAAGGAGCTTACAATCTGATGGAATATTGCATGAATGTATAATGTCCAGCTGGGGACAACTCCAAAAGAAAGAGATCATACATGACAAAGGAAGGTGACCTAGATGAGACAGGTCAGATCAGGGAAGACATTCATGGGGAAGTTATGTTTGCCCAGTTAACTTTTACTCATCCTTTGTCTGTCATCTCATAGGAAGTGAGGGTGGGGCACGGATAGTGAGAGAGGCAGAGAGAGACAGAGGGAGAGATAGAGATAGATAGAGATAGAGATAGAGATAGAGATAGAGATAGAGAGATATTACAAGATGAGGCTAGATAGATTAGCCAGAGTCTTCTAGGTCATGGTCAGAGTTTTATTATTTATCCTAAAAGCATAGAAAGGCATCGAAAGTTATAAGCAAGGGAGAGGACATTAACACACCAATATGTTATTTTAAAAATGTTTCTGCTGCATTTTGTGGATAATTGTCTTGAGATCCAGAGAAAGAGAGAGAGGCTATCATGCAGAGTGTGGGTAAGAGTTAATGGTTGCCAAAGTCCACAGAGATTTAGACAGTAAACTCAACAGAGAGCATGTGAATTTTGGGGACACCATCCAACCATAATGAAAATTCAAGGCTTTCTCCCTATTCCCTCCAAACTCATAAAGGAAACGCTCATATCTGGGTCATGGCTACAGATGCTGTTAGTCATGGTGTTGTCAGGGTTGAAACTTTTGAGGTGAAAAAACTAAGACCTAAAACACTTTTCTCTTAATTACTAAGATAAACTTAGTAATCAGACTATGACAGGCTCCCTTCTCACCTCTCCCTCAGGTCCGAAAACTAAAAAACCCAAGTTAGATTGAGGAAGCCATTAGCAGAGCTTCTAGCTTAGGCCTTGAGCTAGAAGAACAAAAACTGCTCTTGCGGTTTGGTCTGTGTAGACCACCTGGCTAGATTTAGGCCCAATCCTCAGCCTAGATTTAGGCCCAATCCTCAGCCCTCTGCGAATTGGACAGGAATCAGTGCAGCTTAGGAGGGAGACTGGACCACTCAGAGATGCCTTTCCATTCGTTATCTGCCAACACCCTCTTCCCTTTGCACCCTTGTTCCTGCCACCCTTTTGGTTTGACAAATCTTATTCAAGCTGTTGCCTCGCAGGAAAAAGAAAGGAGAGTAAGAGATGGAGAAATAATTTTCCTGGATACACCCCTCAGCCGTCTCAGAACAAACTACTCCTTCCCCTTTATTTACTTTTGCACTTCAATTAGGGCTCTTTTGTACAGCACTTCTCGTGTACCTGGTGGTACTGAATTGCCCTTTCCCTGGATCCTCGATGCAGTTGCAATAGGATCCAAAAGGCTTTAGGGCTTTGTTGTTATTTCACCAGAATAAACAGCATACAAACAGGATGTAGCATTGACTGGGCTCCAAACCATAGAGAAAACACTAGGTGCTCAGCCCCAGTAAGGCCCTCTTTTAGGCCATTATGAAAAAGCACCTGGTAGGAGTAATGAAGGCCCTGAGGATAACTGCGACTCTGAAAGGCATTCTTCAAAGGTTCGGTGGGTGGACTTGGTGTTTGTTGTTGTTGCTTAACGTGCTTTGTCTTGCTTATTAGTTTGTTTTGATTTTTTTTGTTGCTACTGTGTAGGATTTCAGTGAGCCCACCTAAGGAACTACAGGGCACGCCCTCTCCCTGTAACTCCCACTTTCGCCCTTTCAGGCTCAGTAAGATTCAGCCAAGGCAGGACCCGGGGAATGGGCCATGGGGGCCCCTGAGATTGCTCTAATTTAGGTTCTAAAATGCTGTTAAATGCTTAATGGCAAAAGTAAGGAGATACACCGGGTGTTGTAATCCAAGCCTCTCAAATTCAATTATACTCCATCCTAAAGCTGCCTTAATGACAACTATAACTTACCTCTGTCTAGAACCCTGTTGTACACTGTAAAAATTCTTCCTTCTTCAAACACTGCAAAATTAAAAGGCACATAGCTGGCTGAGCACACTGTGTTGGAGGAAGTCCATGGTTCCTTGCAAGCTTTTCTGTAGGAGGCCCTGCATCACACCTGTTGGCTACCATCCCGCAGCACCGCTGTCTCCTAGAATTCCCTCAGGTCACTGAAAGAACAGGCTTTAACAAAGCTTTTGGCTTTGTTATTTAGTAAATGTCTCTCTTGTAATATTCTGGTTATTTAAAGTCTCTCTCCAAGTGTGGGTGCCCAGGGGCAGGGGGTCTAAGTGATGCGGGCCAGGAATGTTTAATTTAAGGAAAAATTGTTTCTTAAAATGCTTGCTTTAAGGACTTCCAGTCAAGATGGTGGTGTAGGCAGACATGGCTTGCCCCTTTGCGCAACCACATCAAAATCACAACTAAAATATAGAGTAACCATCATTTAGAACAATCAGAAATTGAGTCGAATGGAAGTCTGACAACTACAGAATTAAAGAAACCACATCCATCCAGACTGGTAGGAGGAACGCAGACCCAGAAGAGGCTGGTCCCCTACTCATGTGTAGTGGGTAAAAATTCAGGAGGAATATCTTGAAAGTGAAGAGTCCCAGCCCCACATCAGGCGCCCCAGCCAAAGGTTCTAGTGCTAGGAATATAAGTCCCTACGACTTCTGGCTGCAAAAACCAGTGGGGATTAAGTCAGTGGAAGAAACTTCTAGAGCCCCAAGCAGTTCCTTTTAAAGAACCTACACATGGACTCATGTACTCAGACACACTTCCTCTGAGCTCCAGCACTAGGGTAGCATCTTGAAAGGCACCAGTGTCATACTGGGAAAAATGGAAGTGCCTGCTACAAAGGCCAGCAGAGGCCATTGAGCCTATTCTAAACTCTCCACACACAGAGCCAGCAAGCTGGTGCTATATCTGAGATTCCATCAACCTGGCTAATGCTGTGTGATCCAACTTGGAGATCCTCAGAGACTCTGCCCCACCCAACTTAGGGGCCCATCCAAGCTGCTTTTCCATATAAATGGCTGGTCTTGGCTCATGCTGCACAACTTTTTATTTCTTTTTTTATTTTTATTTTTTAAAGATTTTATTTATTTGTTTTCGGAGGGGAAGGAAGGGAGAAAGAGAGGAAGAGAGACATCAGTGTGTGGTTGCCTCTCATGTGCCCTCTACTGGGACCTGGCCCGCAACCCAGGCATGTGCCCTAGACTGGAAATTAAACCAGCGACCCTTTGGTTCACAGGCCGGCGCTCAATCCGCTGAGCCACACCAGTCAGGGCTTGCACAGCTTTTTAAATCCTCTCAAACAAGCAATAGCTGGCCTCAGTGAGCCCCAGGGCTGGCACTAGCAGGAGCCAGCTTACATTCACAGCTTGGCTTCACCTGGCAATCTTCAAGCCCAGCACAAGTAGCAACCATCTCAGATTGCTTTATAGCTCAGGTAGGGTGGCCCCAGGCAAAACACAGGTGGAGGCTGACCTTGGTCTGCACCACCTGGGAAATGACAGGGCCAGCGCACCCTGTGGACAGCAAATAGACCATGTCTGAGCATACCACCTGCCTCTGCACAGTTGATACTCTGAGGAGGGCAGGGGTTGGTGGTAAGTGGTCACAGCCAATTATTGCAGTTGACTGGCCTGGGTAAATCTTTTCCATTGATATTCCAACAACAACCAAAGCTCAACTACAAGAGGAGGGTGTACTCAGCCCACACGAAGGGTGCACCTTAAGTACTCAGCTTGGGTGATAGGGGCGGCTGTGCCACTGGACCCTGTAGGGCACCCACTACATTAGGCCTCACTATAAGACACAGAGTTAAAGCAGCTCCATCTAATACATAGAAACAAACACAGGGAGGCTGCCAAAACAAGGAGACAAAGAAACAGGGCCCAAATGAAAGAATAGATCAAAACTCCAGAAAAAGAGCTAAATGAGATGGAGATAAGGAATCTATCAGATGCACAGTTCAAAACATTGGTTATAAGGATGCTCAAGGAACTTAGTGAGGACCTCGGCATCATAAAAAAGATCCAGTTGGAAATGAAGGATACACTAATTGAAATAATGAACAATTTACAAGGAAGTAACAGTAGAGTGGATGAAGCTGAGAATCAAATCAATGATATGGAAGATAAGGAAGAAAAAAACAACCAATCAGAGCAAGAAGAAAAGAGAATCCAAAAAACCAAGGATAGTATAAGCAGCCTCTGGGGCAACTTAAGAGGTCCAACATTTGCATCGCAGGGGTGCCAGAAGGAGAAGAGAAAGTGCAAGGCACTGGAAATCTATTTGAAAAAAATAATGAAAGAAAACTTCCCTAATCTGGTAAAAGAAATAGATGTGTAAGTTCGGGAAGCACAGAGAGTCCCAAAGAAGAGGGATGTAAAGCAGCCCACTCCAAGACACATTATAATTAAAATGTCATACATTAAAGATAAAGAGAGAATCTTAAAAGCAGCAAGAGAAAGGAAATTAGCTACCTACCCATAAGATTGTCACTGATTTCTCAAAAGAAACGTTGCAGGCTAGAAGGGATTGGCAAGAAATACTCAAAGTCATGAAAAGCAGGGACCTACAGCCAAGACTGCTCTACCCAGCAAAGCTATCATTTAGAATTGAAGGGCAGATAAAATGCTTCCCAGACAAAAAATTAAAGGAGTTCAACATCACAAAATCATTATTGTATAAAATGTTAAAGGGACTTATTTAAGAACAAGGAGATCAAAACTATGAACAATAAAATGGCAAAAATATATATGTATCAACAATAGAATCTAAAAACCAAACTAAGCAAACAAGAAAACAGGGACAGAATCATGGATATGTAGAGCATTTTGGTGTTTGCCAGATTGGGGGGTGGGTATAGGGGTTGGGTGAGGAGGTGAAGGGATTAAGAAGTATAAGTATATAGTTACAGAATAGCCACGGGGCTGTACAGTACAGTATAGGAAATAGAGTAGCCAAAGAACTTACATGTATGACCCATGGACATGAACAATGGTGTGGGGATTGCCTAAGGGAGTGGGGGATGCTGGGTGGAGGGGGCAAAGGGGGAAAAATCAGGACAACTATAATAGCAAAATCAATAAAATATAATTAAAAAATGTTTACTTTAAATTATGATAAATCTCGAGGTCTGCAGAGCAGCTTGGTGCTGGTACCACTGGATGCTACTTACTACATAGGAAGCTACAGTGCTGATTCCTAAACTTCCTGAGCCACATGATAGTATGGGAAACATAATATATACAAAAACGATAACTACACAGTCTAGTCAGCAGAGCCTTTGGTGCTCCTTCTCCTTCCCATTCAAATGCATGGGGCCAGGGAAAGAGAAGCTATGCCTCATCTATGACTAATGATTACTAATCATTAGGTAACCATATTCACTCGAAGCATATTTTCTCAGAACTGATGTGTGTGGTAAACTAACTGGCCATGTATGTTTTGGAGTCTTCAAAACATTTAAGAAACTCTAATAAGCCCTCAAGTAGTTGACTGACAACCTTCGCACCTCTACAGGGCATGATTATGAGAGACGAAATCTGCACCTGAGGGCGCGGACGCTACACACCCAGCACTTCCTAAAGGCTGAGCCCCAGTATGCTTAAAGAGAAACTATTAAAACATGGTTACAAAAATAGATTGTATTTTGTGTTTACATATAATAATTAACACCTGTAAACATATAAATGTAATACAATGTTATTGTGCTGTTTGCAAAATAAGTTCTACAAATTCATTCAGGCTGTGTAGTATTTTAATGACACAACTGTACAGTTGCATGAAAAAAAAGCCTTCTTTCACTCCTGTCCTGATCTCTGTGACAATAAGTACAACCTCATTTGCAGTTAAACTGAAAGTCTAATAGGATGACATGAGGGCTAGGCCAACACCAGCGGCCTCCTGGGTGAGTCACCCTGGGCTAGGCGTCTGCTCTCAAAGGGACAAAATGGAACCGTATTTTAAAAATTTTTAAAGGAACAAGATCATTAAATTTGGCCAGCGAGGGCTAGTCTTCACACCAAGATGTTGGCGGGATTCTTTCTTTTCATCTTTGCTCAGGTTGCAGTATCTCCGGTCATTCGGTGTCGTGGAATATCATGGCTTTAACGCACGGCTCACTGTGTATCTCATGGCAGGTCAGCTGCATATGAGATTAAGAGAATTCAACAAACAGGTAATATGTATCAGTGATTTAAAATGCCTCTGTGTCAGGTTGGTCAGAGAAAGACAAATACCATATGATTGCACTTATATGTGGAATTTAAAGAACAAAAATAAATGAACAAACAAAACAAAAACAGACTCATAGATACAGGGAACAGACTGGTGGTTGCCAGAGGACAGGGTGATCGGGGAGCTGGGTGAAAAAGGTGAAGGGATTAAGAAGTACAAATTGGAAGTTACAGAGTAGTCACAGGGGTGTGAAGTACAGCACAGGGAATATAGTCAATTGCATTGTAGTAACTAGGTATGGTGTCAGGCTGGTGCTAGACTTTCTGGGGGGATCGCTTCGTAAGTTGTATAAATGCCTAACCACTATGCTGCATAACCGAAACAATTATGACATTGACCTGTAACTGAAAAATAAAATTTAAACTAAAAAAGAAAATAAAATTCCCTATGTCCATGAGGAAAGGCAAGAGAAAAAGCCCTGGGCAAGAGATGCATGCAGTTACCTTCACAGAGTGGCTCACCAACCTGCAAGGTCAGGACAGGATCTCCAACAGCAAGGAAAGAATGGATTTTGAACAGATTGCTGAGCAGCCTTACTTCCCTGGTTTTAGTAGAATAACTCACTTTTCCATCTGTAAACAGAGAACTGAGACTTTGGCTGCGTGTAAGCCTGCTGTGGGTTAGGGGCACTTTGGGGGATAATTTTGCAATACGGGAAATTTTATGGCAGGGGTTAAAGTCCAGGGAAGAGAGGATCTAGACAGCAATTGAAAGCTGGGTAAAAATGAAGGCTAGTTTGACACCACAGCTCTCATATACAAACTGCAGACCCAGCTGCAGCAGGCTGTGCTGAAACAGGAGAGGTGGAGGGCTCCATTCTTGTCAGCAGGTGACCGGCGACAGGAAACCACACTGTGTCTTGGCAGCGTGGGGCTTCTTCTTCTTAGTCACTCCTAACTCAGCAGCCTCATATTGAAACTCCATCGAGGCTTCCCTGCCTGGCTCTTAAAAAGTAAATACAGCCTAGCCTTCCTTTGTTCACAAGCTGGGCAACAGCACTCAGAATAAAATCCGGTAAGTCTGGTGTCTTACTTGCCACAGTAGTCAAAACAAGAAAAAGATGCTATGTTGGAACATTCCCCTTGATGAACGAAGACCTCCGGTTTCATTTCTCCCCACCACCAACTCCCCTTCATTCACTCGCACATGCCTTCAATCGCAGAGCAAGCTCGAGGATCCGACGCACATTCACTGAGCATGTTCTCGTTACAGTGTGAGGACTACAAAGCTGGGAGGTTTCAACTCTCCCTGCAGGAACTCACAGTCTCTCTAAGGATAATATATAAAAATAAATGGCTGTGTTCCTTGGGGTTCAATGCAATAATGGAGGTGGATACTTGATAGAACAGTGGCTCAAAGGAGGAGGCAAGTAATCTGCTTCATTGGAATCGTCACCAAGGCTGACACATTGCCAGGGAATGTGTCAAACATGTCACCTCCTTTAGCTCATTTAATTCTCCAGTGACTATCATTGTAAAGATTAGAAAACCAGGGATCTAAGAAAGCAAGTGTCACACCCAAGGCCATGAGACTAACAGGAGGAGGAGCCAGGATTCAAATCTAGGTCTGTCTTTTTGGTTCTCTGATACTCCTCATCAAGCGACTGGCTACAAGGACGATGAGCACGAAACTGCCCAGTACACTTGGCTTGCGGAGTAGGGCCATGTAAAGGGGTGGCAGCAGTGTGTGGACAGCTTTGATTCAAGGGCAACTTCTGCTCCTGGTTGCAGGGGGAATTCAGATGGAGGAGGCGGCCCTCACTTAGGACTGGGATGAAATCTAACTAGCATCCTTCTTCCCTCCATACTTTTCTGCTGCTTTTCAGAGATGTGTGTCTCCACCTTCTTTGGCCAGCATCTCTCCCTCCAGTCTTCAGTATGGGAAATATCTTTGCAAACCTCTTTAAGGGCCTCTTTGGCTAAAAAGAAATGCGCATTCTCACATTCCCGGTGGGCCTGGACGCCACTGGAAAGACCACCATCCTGTACAAACTGAAGCTGGGGGAGATCGTGACTGCCATCCCCACCACAGGTTTCAGCGTGGAAACCATGGAGTACAAGAATATCAGCTTCACCATGTGGGGCATGGGCGGTCAGGACAAGATCTGGCCTTTGTGGCACCACCACTTTCAGAACATACAAGGTCTCATTTTTGTAGTCGACAGCAACAACCGAGAGCGTGAGAACGAGGCCGCAGAGGAGCTCACGCAGATGCTGGCGGAGGATGAGCCCAGGGTTGCTGTCCGACTCGTGTTTGCAAACAAGCAGGACCTCCCCAGTGCCATGAAGGTGGTTGAGATCATGGACAAGCTGGGCCTGCCCTCTATGCGCCACAGGAACTGGTACATTCAGGTCACCTGTGCCACCAGTGGGGACGGGCTCTATGAAGGACTGACTGGAATGGCTGTCCAATCAGCTCTGGAACCAGAAGTGAACCGCACTCTTCTGTCCCCCCTCACTTCCTCCTTCATGGCTTTCCTCTCATGCGGCAGCCATGCCCCTGCAGTGTGAGCGCCAGAAGCTGTCTCCACGGTCGGTCCCAGGGTGCTTCGCCATGCTGCACCCGTGCAGACGCAGCCCGCAACCGGGTTTTTATTTAATGTAAATAGTTCTTGTTTCCAATGAGGCAGTTTCTGGTACTCCTATGCAAGATTACTCAGCTTTTTTTAAATTGTAAAATGAGAATCAACCCAGGGTCTAGTACTGAGAAGGGATTTTAGGCACCCGGGGCCTCCAGGAGTCACCGTCACATCAGTCCTATGCTCCTCCTCTGGGGTTTAGATCTGTCTTGAGATCCATTTTGATGGTTGGATTTTTAATCCAAACTCAGTGCATTTTAAAAAATAGTACAAATACAAGAGAAAGAGACACTTGAATACAGAAAAGAGAGAAATGTGCCTAGTGTAGGTTCTGCAGTAATGGCTTGAGCCCAGCTTGCCTGTGGTCTCTCTCTTGTCAGGAACATGCAGTGGGCAGATGCAGCCACAAAACATTCTTCACAGTCACTTACGGTTCCTGAATGGCTGTCTCGCTGGGTCTTCCGCATCCCATAGCATTTGCTTGTACCTGTGCTTACACCACGGCTCTGGGGAAGGCTTGGCGGCTGTGGCCACCACTCACAGACCCCTTGGCGGGACCCCGGCCTTCCCTTGGGTTGGCCTAGATGCTTTGGTGGGATCACTCTGGCCAGAGCAGGAGCCCTCCCATGGTCCCCATGCACGCTCATGTGCTCCAGGTTGTCTGGCTCTTACCAGTGGGAACACGGACAGGTGACCGGTCATCTTAGAGCCTAGCTCCTCAGAGCCCCCATCCACATGTGCTTTCACTCCCTCAGACTGCAAGGGTCAGATTTGACATCAAAATCAACCACTTCTACTTTTTTCTTTTGAATTTGTTAAATACTAAAGCAGCTGGAGCTGTGAAACTTTATCCTGAGGCAAACCTCAGAACTAGTTTATCTGCTGTTATGGAACCTCTTACTGCTTTCAATACACAATTAGTAGTCAACAACAAAAAGAAAAACCCCAAAACCAAAAAACAAACAAAAAAGGCCATTGTTCCAAAGGCCACTCCTTAAAGGCCTTTGGGACAACGTAGGGCACCAGCATTGGTGGCTAAGGGGATTTTTGTCTTGCTTCCTTTGGGTGATGTGGATATCCTCTTTTTACCCTTGGTAAATTCAGGAAGAGGAAAAATGTCTCTTCAATTAAATGTTGTGACTCTTAAATTAATTTTCCAAGAGGCCAGCTGCCCCTATTTCTACCATTATACTCTCTACAGAAAAAGTTCTAGCAAACGATCAAATGTTACTATGAATTTGGGTACATACTTTATTCCGCTGATTCTTACCACTACCCCCACCCCTGAGGTATAAGACAAACTGTAGTTCGGAAGAGTGGGTCACTGCAACTGGGTCCCGGGTGGGGAAATATATTGGTCCTGGCCCTCAGGGATTCTAGTACCGCACCTGCTGCCCGCCTCTGAGAATCACTGTTCCGGTAGAAAAGGATCAATATTAGTGCCTTCAGCTTAATTCAGCCTCACAGATGTCCAGCCTTACATATGACTGACAGTGGAGGTGCCAGCTGAGAAAGCATACCAGGAGAATTGTTTAAAAACCTGTGACCTTTTCTACTTGTCCTTGTCACGAGTATATATCATCAGTGGAATTTCTCCCCAAATCTACCTACCTGGCTGTTCTGTCTTTTAAGCTCTGAGTTATCTCTAGCCTGAACATGGATCTGACTCTGTCTTCATTCTCTTACTCTGCTCTGAAGGACAGAGGCAGATTTAGTGGCGGGGGGCATCGGGTGCACACCCTGGCCCCCAACTTCTGAAGGCACGTATTTTTATTTTCCCTGTCTCTCTCTCTTTTTTTAAGGGGCCCAATATTTTCTTCTGCGCCCGGGGCCTCAACCGACCTTAATCTGCCCCTGCTGACGGACCCTCTTTCTCTAGTTCTTTCCTGGGTTAACCTCATAGGCTCTGCTCACCACCCCTCATCTCAAACATAGATAAGCAAGAACAAAACAGAACACCCCTATAGCAATCACTGCACTGTACCCCTAAAACCACTAAATGAAGTCATAAAAGCAAATCAAACTGAGGGAGATTAGGTTAGGAGGTTCCCTTTTACAACTACCAGAAATGAAAATTACCCCTCATGGTTGAAGCATTTCCTCTGAGTCACGGTTTTTAAGTCTGTCTAAGTTTCTGTTTCAGCTCATGTGGCTGGAAGGGCTACAGATCTCTATAGACTATATACATTTGGTAATTTACAGAAGTTCTTCCAACAGTCTTGTTTTGACCGGGCAGAGGAAATTGTTGAAAGTTATATCAAAGTTCTGCTTCCTGACCCCAGGGCCAAGCACAAAGTGCTTGGCATATAGGTGGCCTTCGGCAAATGTCTGAGAGAGATTGCTTGATTTTCTAGAGTCATGGAGAGACTTTGAAAGATGTTCATGTCTTCAATTGACTCAAACCGTCCAGTGTTTCTTTGTTATCATTAGACATAGGAAGTTAGGAAGAGGGTCATTCACTTTAACTTACACAGACACCTTACTTGTGCCCCCATTAGAAGAGTAACACAGCTCTTCTTCACTGTCTCACTCCCCTAAATACCTGCCTGTAGATCCCCACACTTACATCTCCACACTAGCAAACGTTCATGGCCCATGTAAAAACTCTGTGAAATTTGCTGGTGATTGAATTGCATAGAAGATGGTTTTTACTTAAGTGTGATCACAGCCCCTCAGGGTTTGCAGGGAAGTTCCAAGTCAGAGACCTTTGCATCCAGTGGCTCCAGGCTCTAGTAAGATACACTTTTAATTGAGAAGAGAATAACTTTCCAAATTTATATATAAATTGCTAACCACTTAACACATATGCCAGAAATGTCCTTTCAGAGAGTGTCTCTTCTTTGTCTTTAGAAAACAGTTTCCACAGGAGGAAGAAACAGTCAAAGGTAAGCGGAGTCTTTCTCTTCCAGAGGAGCCATGTGTGGGCCAAGGTCAAAAGTGCTTATTCGAGTTACCATCCTACTTCAAAGAAGCTGATGGTTGTGGGGGATTCACAGAGGCAATTTATGGGAAGTTTGAACTTTTTGCTAATTTCAGCCAGTACAAGTTTTATTTCTTTTTTTTAAAGTAAATTAAATAAAATTGAAGATGACATAATAATTTAATAAAGCAAAACACAGTATCAAAATGTTGTTCATAAACTTAACTCTAAAGAGCCTAAAGAGTTCATTTTCCCTGGACAAAGGACACATTACAATGTGTTCTTTTCTACTCCTGGGTTTAACACCAAGTAGCCAAGATAAGTTCTATTGGCATGCCAGTAGCCCATGAATTATCCTCTCTCCTGTGGAGCTGCCACACGCTAATTCTATCAGGTAAGATTAGTATAACAGCATTATACATTCAGGGAGTTAGCATGTGTGTAGTTCTATTCTCCAAGCCCCAGTACAGGGCCGGTATTTTTGCTTTGTGACTAGAAAGGGTATGTTAAAAACTTTTTATGCCATGTAAAGTTTATTCCTAAGAAGTGCTACCTGTCGCTTGCCATGTACTATGTATAACATACAACTTATGGCTGGTGTCACCATACTAGGAATAGCTCTCAAACTTTAGAAAGAATCAGGACCACCTGTGGAGCTTTGAAAAATTGATATATAGTTGGCCAACAGCACCGAATAACTTTAAAGTGTACAATGTATTGATGTGATACACTTATATATTGTGAAATGATTACAACCATAGCATTAGCCACATTCCATCACATTATGTAATTATCATTTCCTTTTTTTGTGGCGACAACGCTTCAGATCTAGTCACTCGGCAACTTTCAGATATATGATGCAGTGCTGCTGAGTGCGCTCCCTGCACCGTGAGGCAGAGATCCCCAGAACCCGCGGAGATCGTTGACTGTGCAGCTTTCCTAGTCTGATCCAAGAAATTCAGGTCCAGGAAGCTGGACTCTGGAATCCGCATGTGTCCAAGAGCCCCAGATGGGGCCATCAGATGGTCCTGATGGTCACAGCGTCCAGGTCGCAATTCGCGTAGCCCTGCCCTGGCTCCCCATCCATGTCATTCGCCACGGTGTCCCTCTGGCTTGCGAGCACCTGGCACAGAGTCAGTGTGCCACCAATGGCTGCTGATTGAGGGACTTTGGAATCAGGACGTCTTTAACTGATCACTTAAATGCTGAGCTCCAAATTTTCTTATCTCTAAAAAGGTATCCCTCTACACAGGGGGTTCTGGGTAGTCAGTGACAAACGAACAGTAGCAACAAAAACAATTCTAGCTACCTAAATAGAAGTCACTGGAAGGACATTGGACAGGACATTGGAAATCAAAAGGAAGCCTGAAAACCCAGGCGGAAGCCACGGAGAGCTGGGCAGGAGGAGTGATGCCCAGATCATACCGCAGGGTCAGTCCGGTTAAAACATAGGCTTTGGTGTGTATCGCACAAGATTTAAAGTTCTGGTGAGAACACTAGGGTTGCCGTTGTGGGTCTTATGCTCTGACTGCCAGAGGCCTTTTCAGGTTCTATAGTGGAAATGAGACCTTACTGTTCCCTGAGACTCGCACAGTAGATTCCTCCAAATCAAGACACTTTGAATGTTGGGCAGTTAAATGTACATTAGAGGATGATTAGCTCTACTTTAAAGATGGAGCGATCCAGAGAGGTTAATAACATATACAAGTGGGTGGGCTTGTGATTTTAACTTAAACATTTCTTTTCTCTCTCTCTACACTACTGGTTAGACTCTGTCTTTTCATCATTCCCTTGGATTTTGGTGGTCTCAGGCATCCATTCTTCCAGACCTAAAAGGTAAAAATTTCTTGACCAGAAGAGATTATTAGAAACAGAAAGCTTGCTTTCTGCGATCATTTCCCTGATTGTGTGTGGTTACGAATCATTTGATGATAAAACAAAGCTCTTTGTTCACACAGATTAAACATTGTAAGAGCCAACGGGGTTTGAAAGAACAGAAAGGATCACCTTCAGTTTACAGTAAGAGCACTAACGATTGCCTCACATCATCTCCCATATGTGCCCTCTACTGGGAGTCATACCGGATTTGGGGGTTTGTCACTGGCACTGTCACGATAAATGAGTGGACATTCCCTTGAGACCTTGCCATCAAAAACAAAATTGTAAGTTCATGTGGTTTAGAGAGGAAGTTGACCTCAGAATTACATTAATGGAAGTGCATAAATGAGCAATGAAGAGGTAGTGAAATACCTAAAATTCCAAAATAATTTTATATTTCATGAAGCACACTTACATATATTCATGTCCTATATCATCCCTTTGTAGACAAGTTTTATTCCCTTTTCGTAGAAAAGAATATTTGGAGATCAGAGTTAAGTAGTCAGTTCAAGAACAATGGGCTTTCAAATCTAGACCTCCTGATTCTGTGAAAACCTTGGAGTGTTTGAAATCAAATGGTGCTGGGCAAAGGAATGCATGCCACAGAGGCATCATCGGCGGGCAAAAAACCGTCTTCAATCAGTAGAAGGGAGGGAGAGACCAGGGCTACCTTGCAGGTGGGAAAAAAACAGAGAGCTGCTTGGAAGTGAAAAGACAGGGGTCTCTCTAACAGTTGTCAGGGACGGACCCCAGAGACTGGGTTGGGTGAGAGGATAAAGATGGGCTGTGCTGCCCTTTGAGCACCAGCTGAAGGTCAGCATTGCTCTTGGGTGAAGTGGAATTCATACTGAAGGCCATGTCCTAGCGGGCAAGGCTGCTTTTCTTGAAGAGGTGAGCCCTGGCTGGTGTGGCTCAGTGGATTGAGTGCTGGCCTGAGAACCAAAGGGTCGCTGGGTTGCAGGCCAGGTCCCCAGGAGGGGGCATGTGAGAGGCAACCACACATTGTTGTTTCTCTCCCTCTCTTTCTCCCTCCCTTCCCCCCTCTCTAGAAATAAATACAATCTTTGAAAAAAAAAAAAAAAGAAGTGATATCTGCCTCCTGGCAATACTTGCTGCAGTGCATTTGGAGCCAGAGGACTATGGTTAAGTATTTCAAATGTCTACCAGAGTGAGTTACAGAGAGGAGGAGAGGGGTGAGCTCTTAGACAACTAACTTCAAATAGGTTCTCCCTCAGCCCTGGAAACTGGGTCCCCGGAACCATGTCATTGTCATGTGCCCTGAGCCCAGGGCAAAGTCCTTCATAGCACCACTGCCCTGGAGGACAAGATCACTGAAGCCAATCTGTCTCCTCCATAAATAGGGACAACTGTAAAACTGTGGACACAGTGGGCCAGTTAGGGATTCTACTGATACTTGAATCAAATCACCCATTTTGTCGGCCTTATCATCAGAGCTATGAGCAGCATAGCTCGAAAACTTCCCTGTGGCCATCCACTTAGAGAAAATAGCACAACCCAACCGGGCCTCTGCCTAGATGAATATCAAGGCATAGAATAAGCACTTTATGTTACAAACCCCAGGGACAGGGCTGTGGCTCTGTTGACAGGCAGCTGGGCAGGTCCTGTGGTACGCTGGCACTGGTGTGCCCCAGAGGTGCTTAGCCAACCCCAACGCCACCCTCGGGAGCCTCACTTGGGTAATTTGATAACGGCCATGGTGGGAGTATTTACAGCACGGAAACTGGCAAATGCTGCAAGCTAGAACTTACTATTTTCCGGAGAGCTGGTTTTAAAACATTTACCAGCACATTCTTTTGTTTGTTTTCTGCCAGCGAAACAAAGCCGTTTTGGATATCACTGAGACAGACAGAAGGTCTACGGGCGTGATTCCCTAACTTCTGTTCATTTAGTTTAGTCCGGGCAACTGCTGCTCTTGAGTTCCGTACTAAAATCCCTTATAGGTCATAATTAGGAAAACATGCTGTATTAGAACATTTCAACAACCCTGAGACATGCTAAGTAAAAGCAATCCCAGTTTGTGCTTTTAAACTCTGGGCCAGGATGAGTGTGCTTAGAAGTCTGAGAGCCTGCAGTAAAAGAGCTAAATTTTTGGCTGACTTCCCCAGGGTATGGAGCACATCTTTTTGGTGAACATGGCATACTGCTCAGCAGAGAGCAGACTCTCAAAGGTTTGCTCATTTGAAGGCAAGAATAGAGCAATGACAGTGATTTAATTCACTCGTGGACCTGAAGCAAAATTGAATCAAGGAGTGAGGCTGATGTTAATGGCCCACAGAGGAGCACAGGATACAAGCGTGAAATCACAGCCTTTGAATGGAACTGTCGCCATGTATATAAGTGTTAATATTGCACTTCTGTAACCTTGACCTGCCTGTCTATAGGACTTCTATCCCGCATCCCTGAAGAGCATTTTACTGGTTTTTGGGAAATGAAGAACAAGACCGTTAGCAATTTTTGCTCTAGCCTCCTTGTCAAAATGCATCTCTGTTGTCCTGTAAGGGCCTTCTGTGAGGTTGCTGCTTTGTCATCCTGAGCGTTCCCTGTCTTGGAGTTTTACTATTATTTTCAGGGCCATTAAAGGAAATGGCCTTCTCGCCAGTGTTCTGTTCTACTTCCTAAAACAATGTCCCCTAAGACAAAAAAAAGTATGCTTCTATCTAGAGATGTTATCACACAGAGGCTCCTCAACTTGACATTCCAGTCCTCTCTTAATGGTCCCAAATAACCCTTCGACTTGGGTGGAAATAGAGAATGGAATATTCCCATGCTACTCCTTTATTAACCTTTTTATACACAAAAAATTGCGGTCTACACTTTGCAAGTAAAGCAAAATTCCTTCGTATATCATTGAGGCAGATAGTAGGTAGCATAATGGGAAGTACAGTGGTATTTTTTTCTGGTGTGTGTTAAGAGCTAAAGCTGACAAGCAAAAACACTAAGAATATGTGCCCATTATGAAATCGGCAGTTCATAATAAACATGTTTAGGTATTATATCATACTGTCTAGAGATAGAGCCTTAGGCTTTAGCTCAAGGTTTCAATTGCTCTGGTTGGTACATAGGTTGTAGTTAAAGATTAAGAAAGTATGTTGGTCATGTCCTAGAAGCCTGCCTATAAATCAAGTTCCAGAAAAAGTGTTTAAAAGTACAGTTTGCTTGAAATAATAAAAAAAATATAGCTAGTGATCGCTTAAACAATAAAAATGATCACAAGATATTTAGTTTCTGCCTTTTGCTTTAAAGTAAACCATATGGTTTCATTTTATGTGGAATCCAATGAACAAAATAAACAAACAGACAAAACAGAAATAAACTAAAACAGACACAGAGAACAAACTGATGGTTGCCAGGTGGGAGGGGCATTGGAAGGGGGTGAAAAAGGTGAAGGGATTAAGAAGTACAAATTGGCAGTTACAGAGATGTAAAGCAAAGCATAGGAAATATAGACAATGACATTGTAATAACTATGTATGGTGTAGGGGGCACTAGATTTATAAGGGGGATTACTTCTTTGTTAGTTATATAAATGTCTAACCACTATGCCGTACAGCTGAAACTAATATAATATGGAATGTCAGCTATAATTGAAAAATTAAAAAATAATACAAAATCTAAACATTCTCTCTAAAGGTTTAAATAAAGATTGAATGTCACTGAAAAAAATAAAAAGATAATGTCACTGACATACAATCATGAGATGCCTTGCCGAGTCTTGGTTCCTCAACCTGGTCTGATCACTCACCTACAGTGGCAACGACACCAGACAAGATGATGCCAGGAACTAATTAGACTAAGACAAACCTCTGAAATTTGCATGAGAACTAACTAATTAGCTTCACCTGTGACCCCCCCCCCCCCCACTCTTAATCTTTGCCTTTAAAAGCCCTTGATTAAAACCACTGGGGGGCTCAGAGTTCAAGTGCTAGCTCACGGGTCTCCTAGCTTGGTGTCCTGCCAATACACTGCTTTAATCTCTTTACTGCAAAAACTTGGTGTTCAGTGTTTGGCTCTGCTGTACAAGTAGGTGGACCCTTGTGCATTTGGTAATAATTAGGGTGTTTTTTTAAGTAACCAAAAATGCATCTAAAATGTCGTAAACAGAAAAAAAAGTCTGAAATAACTAGGCCATCCCCATTCTTTTGACAAGAAATTTTTCTGTGTGTTACACTTGTTAGTTCTGGGTATGCCACTAGAATCACTGTAGCCATCTTGTGCATGAAAGGATCAAAGCCTGGGGACAGGGTCCAAAGTTAGGAGGAAGCTGCCTCTTACATTATTTCTATTTTAAAATAGAAATGTCCCCCCTACACCCCAAACTTAGAAAAGTGGAATCATTATGACTGGCTTAAGATGAGATTTCTCGCTAAGAGTCTTAGAATAAGCATATCTGAGTCACTGTGGCTGGTGTGGCTCAGTGGATTGAACATTGGCCAGAGAACCAAAGGGTTACTGGTTTGATTCCCCAGTTGGGGCACATGACAGGATTGCAGGCCAGGTCCCCAGTTGGAGGCACGTGAGAGGCAACCACACATTGATGTTTCTCTCCCTCTCTTTTTCCCTCCCTTCCCCTCTGTCTAAAAAAATTAAAAAAAAACCAAACAAACCTCATCTGAGTGTTAGAATAGGCTCACCTGAAGGACATAGGAAGGGTTTGAATATTCAAATTAAATAGGGTTCTGTTCCAAAGGGAGAAGTGCAAAAATGGATATTGGGTGGGCAAACTACAGGATCTGCTCTGTAGCCACATTCTATGCCCAGAGCACCAACAGTAGTGCCAAGGCCACCCACCTTCCCATAGAAGGCACCTGAAGAACCTTCCCTTCTCCCCTATTACCCCAATCAATATAAGGGGGGTATGAGGGAAGATGAGAGAGCTTCGGGAGATTTCCAGGTGTGTAAGAGAAGCTCTTCCCTTTCTTTGTCTTCTGACCTTCTGTGAGTCATCAAAGTGATAGAGTGCTTGGTGTAGTTGGAGCCTGGAGAAAGAGGAAACGGAGACAGGATGCTGAGAGAGGAAGTACCAGTGAGGCAGCCTGCTTCCCCACCATCTGGCACAGCAACAACCCTCTAATCTCCTGTGAGTCTAGTGGACACTGCAGGAGATAATCAAGCAGAGTTGTCTCACCACTACTCCACCTGCAAAGGGCCGGCACGAGGTGAGGTGATCCCAGCGACAAGCGGCTGTGGAGTGTGCCCCTGCTGTGGGGGCTGAGGAGTGTTGAAGGAATTGGTCCAGAGACAGCTCCTCCACGTTAGGGAGCTGTGCCGTAGGGGAGGCTCCTTAGCATCTCCCTGAGAGACATGGCCTTGCCACCTGGCTGGCATCCATAATGCTAACAGAACAGCAGTGACGAGTAAGGGGCAGGGTTGGGCTGCCACCTTGTCATGAAAGATTGACATTCAATGCCCACTCCATTTCCCTTCCCCATCAGCAGCAAAACCTGGAAGAGGGAAGGGGAGGCATAGGACATCTGGACTCTGCTTCTTGCATCCATTCCAAGCCAGTTTGGTCAAAAATTTCATCTATAAATACATTGGCTGGAAGAGAGGAGAGAGCTTTGAATTATGGAAATATTAAATTTTTTCCAATAAACAGAGGTAAGATGATTCAAATAACAAAAAGTGGCAAAATGATATTACAGAATCTGGAGAGGATTCTTTACACAGCAGGAAAGGGACCATCAGTATAGCAGAGTTGAGGTTATGGGGGGAAATTTTCTTCATTATATACCAACAAACTGAGACTCCACAGTAAACACATTTTATTCAGGAGGAAGGTGGGGTATTGTCCAACTCTAAGCTCCAAATATATCCACATTCCACGTATAGGGGATTAAGGAGCACAAACTTCCAGTTACAAAAAATAAGTCATGGTATGTAAGGCACAGCCTGGGGAACATGCTCAATAACGTTGCATTAACTTTATAAGGCGACACACGGTAACTTGACTTACTGGGGTGATCATTGCACAGGCATTCAAGTGTCAAATTACTATGTTGTATCCCTGAAACTATTATAATATGGTATGTCAATTATGCCTCAATAAACAGACAGCAGTGGCTTGGAATATGACTTGGCAATGAAAGTAGAGAAAAGTAGACAAAGCCAAGGCACTTTAACAGACACCAGTAGCAATTCTTAGAGACCAAATGAATACGGGCATTAAGGGAGGTGAAAGAATTAAAGATGATTTACTAGTTTCTAAACAACTTGGTGAATGATGATAGCCTTTACTATGACTGGGAATACTTGACTGAAGATCAGATTTGGGAGAAACTAAGTTCAGTTTTAAGTTTAATTAGTGGGAGAGATCTAAGAGGTCTCTGTGAGGAAATGACCAGTAGGCTGTTGGATATAGATACCAACATGAGTGGACTTACATCTACATTTGAAGCAGGGAAGAGACATGCTTGCCTAGGGAGGGTTCACAGAGGGAAGAGGAGCTTCATGTCAGGTGGGAGAAAGAGGAGGCACCAGCAAAGGACAGTGAGACCAAGAGGATTACCTGGGGACACCTGAGGTCTAAGGATCAGCAGATATGAAAAGAACAGAGTAATATACCCAAAACTTTCAAAATTAAATAGAGCTGCTCTTGCTGGAAAATGAAACCATTGACTTTTATTTATAACGCCCAGGACTCCGTACATGGCAATAACACAAAGATACGCTAAATGAAAAAAGGAAATGATGAAATAATCTGTACATGATAGAATCTGAACAGGAGAAACAAGGCGACTATTTTGTTAGCTCTCACTGTGCTGTGCTTTAAAAGGCTAGAAAGCTTTGACACTGGTGTGGGGTGGCCTCTCAGAAAGCGCTATAATCACAGAGGGCCCTCAGTTGGCTGCTGCTGAGGCCTAACGTGACCGCACGCCAGAGAACTGATACACAATCTGATTTTGCAACCTCGGGGCCAAGAAGTTGGAGCTGGACCAGAATTTGTTGGGTTACTTCAGATTTTTAGGGGGTTTTCTCCCCTCCTTGATTAACATTTCAGCCTAATCGAAAAATCTCAAACCTTACAATATTTTTAAAACAGCAATAAACCAAATCAGATAAATGATTTGAATGTTGAACAAATATGCAACTCAGCTCTCCCGTCAGTCAGCACTGCGGGACCTTCACCTGAGGACAGGGCTTTCCCTTTATGCAAGCTCTTTTTGTAAGTAATGCTGCCACCTAGCAGTCTTCTTGCAAATCACCATCCTAATAAGTAGAAAAGGAACTTTCGATAGCCACATTTTAGGTTTGTCTGAGATCCACTGTATTTGAGTTGAACTTGAATAAAACTTGAATATAAATTTTAGTATCTTTGAAAAACACCTTTTCCACAGATATGGGTCCTTGAAACCGTTACCTGGCAAACAATGGGCCGTTGTAAGCAATTCAGTGGAGATGGAAACAATGGCAAAACACCCTCTTTGTAAAACGTCAGTACATGTGTAACTAATACAAACCCCCACGGGTATTGTCATAAAAAAAGCAGATCCATAGCTTTGTAGAAAGTGGATAAAATAGAGGGTGGGTGATCAGAGGAAAAGATTTTTGACCACAGGGCATTTAAACTCAAGGAATAAATGTCTGATGGAAACCTAAGTGACATTTTAATCCATGTCAGGAGCTTCAATGACAAACTAAGCCAAAGCTGATTCTTCAGAAAGATAAACAGAGTCTAGAGATCTACTGAACAACATTGTACCTACAGCGTGTCTATTGTATGGTGCACGCGAAAATGTAAGAAGGTAGATCTCATGCTAAGTGTTCTTACCACAATAAAATAAAATAAATAAAATAAGAAAACCATAAAAATAATACATTTTTGTGTTTCTACATCTATTGAGTATTTTCTCTTTGTCCAAACACAGAGTGGAACACGGTACTGGCACTGTTATGTTCCCTGGACAACCCTCTACGAAGCTGCTACTGTTACAAGTCCTATGGATGCGGGAGGCACGGAGCCTTGGAGACATAACAAGGCAAGTAAGTGTGGGAGTGGGGATGAAACCCCAGACAGCCCGATTTCAGAATCTGAGCCCTTACCTGCTAGGTTACAATACTTGCTGTCGTTCTGAAAGGTCTGTGAAAGCAAATAGATGTCAGATTTTCAGCCGGTTAAAGCATTTGCTAACAGAATAGAGTAAGTTTCTGTTTTCTAGTTGAGTAGCTTTGCAAATGGAATGGAAAAAGCGTTCTCAATTTGGTCAGAGGCATTTGTCTCGTCTCTTATTTTATTATAGACTATTTAAAATTGTAAGCCTCTTCAGTCATTTTAAACTCTACCATGGGCCCTCTGTTCAATGTTATTGGCTAGCTAGATTGGTAGATGCTTTGCACAGTCGTGCCACCTCTCTATTTTAGTGACATTTCACTTTCTGATACTTTGAGAGAGAATTTCCTTGTTGTTGTGACTGCTCTGCCTTCAGCTGTCGGCAAGCACATTTGTCCTGTCTGCTTTTGCTAAGGAATATGGGCATCTTACTCTGAGGGGATGACTTGTGCAAACTTTTCTCTGAAGACAACCTGAATATACATGTGACGCATGCTATACCAGACCAGTGCTCCTCAGACTTTCAGGCGCATTCAAATTACCTGAGAATCTTGTTAAACTGCAGCACCTGAGATACTGCCTCTTTAACAAGCTCTCGGGGGAAGCGGATTGTACTGGTCTGTGGACCACAATTTGAGTACTAAGGTCCTCAAAAGGACTCAGTTTTGTGGGGGGATCTGGAGAGAACATTTGGTTTGAGTCCAAAATCAGGGGAAAAGCCCTCCCTATAATTTTCTCATTTCCCCTAGTTTTTATATATCAGATCATAAAAATCAGGTTTGATATAAATCAAGTTATATGTTTTTATATTTGCAAGCAAATATATGTATAAAAGCTATTTTAAAATTAAAATGTTCCCATTTGGGCCCTCAGTCTTTTGTTTCAAAATATTTTTCTTCTCACTTTCCAAAATTTGAAATTTATACCCCTGATGTAAATGAGATTCTGAAGTCATACTTGAAACTTCTGGAATCATCTGGCTATCAGAGAGTTGTGCAACCTTTCACTCCCCCCAATCTTGGGGTGGGCAGGTAGGTATAAGGTTCTTTGGTTAGTAAAAGCTAAATCCAGAACTCTGGGCATTAAAGGGACAAAAATCAAATTTTAGAATTCCCTAGAATTAGTTCCTTGACTCAGCAGCCCTATTTCAGTAAGTGGAATTTCCTAGATTTTTCAGGTGCGTTTGTCCCTGTGTTCTTGTCATTGTCGGCATCATTCATGTTTGCTCCAACAAGGAGATATATGGTAGAGGTAAATGTAAAACACCTACACGTGGGCCCTAAGACCAAATTGTAAAAGAGTAAAATGCAAGAAATGTCATCAGAAATTGATCATTTTCAAAAGAAACAAAAATTTTGTTGCCTTCCAAGTCCATGCAAGTGACCACAATATTGTTATTCAGTCTCGGAATGCATTAATAGAACAATAGTGCCTGGGGCAAAAAAAAAGGTGATGGCTTCCTCCACTTTGCACTGGCAAAGCCACACTTGGGGTCGTGTGGCATTCAGATGCCTGTGCTCGTCCGAGTGCATGTGTGCGTATATGTGAGTCAGAGGAGGTATGGGGAGGCAGAGGAAAGGGCAGTCGTGACTTAGGAGAAACAATGAAAGTGATTAGCAAGTTTCAAAAAGATAAACTCAAAGGTAGCTTATCCTTTTGAAGATAAGTGATAAAACAAAGATGGCAAGAGAGCTTCACATTTTGTTATACGTTAGAAGACATAGGAATATTTACCTTTGAAGTGTGTACCTGTGGGTTTTAGAGTGGAAGTTAGTAATATATTGATAACGGATGGACGGACGGATGGATGGGTGAATGGATGGACAGATAGGTATCTATTGAATTCATTCTATGTGCTAGGTGCTCTGCTGAGAACTGTACATAAACTAAACAATGTTATTCTCCAAACAATCCTTTAAAATTAGCATTATCCCCATGTGAAAACTGGTGAATATGAGACATAGATAAATTATGTGACCTGCCCAAAGTCATTGACCGGGTAACCTCATAGTTTGTGCTCTTAACCTCTCATTTATAACCCTGTGCGACAACCACAGAGGCTCACTGCTCAGAACCCCCTTAAAGAAATAATGCTGGCCAGCTGTGAGAAGTGCAGTTAGCTGACAGCCTCCAGCTGTCAACCTCAGCATCTGCGCTGCGGTTCTCAGAAATCTGTGTTGCAATTCCACCAGAGGCCATGATGTGTCTGAGAGACCCCCGCCAGCGGCTGAGCGTGGCCAGGGCGTGGGGCCTGGACGTCGCTGGCCACTGTGGGGCTCCTCTGACACAGAGTCTTTTTTCTCAGGACTCCCCCACTGAGTTCCCGTACTTTATCCGATCAGCCTGGCAATCCGAGGCTCTCCTTGCCCACTCCTGCCTCCTCCTCCCTTTTTATCTATTACAGAAACTATTCTGGAAAACAAAACAAAATAAGAACGTTTTTTACTCCACCGTCCATTCTCAGCACCTGCTTCCCGTGGGACCCAACCGACATACCATATCTTCAAATATTTGGAGTGCTATCATATGAAAGATCATTTAGAACTGTTTTCATATGGTAATAAGGGGTGAAGGAGGACAAAGTGAACGATTAGGGAAGGAGCTTTCATACAAATGTAAGCTTTCTAATGCCTAGACCTGCCCAAACAATAGAATGGGCTGCGAGAAGACGCGATGAGTTCCCTGTTCCTGCAGTGAGTCCTTCAGGCGAACCAGAGGACTGTTTGTTGTAAGAAGGTTGAACGACATTACCACAACCCCCGGGGTGACAACCAGAACACCTAGGATGCTAAACATCCATAATGCTAATTGAGGAGCAAAAGTCCAATTGCCGAGAAAACCACGTCAGGCAGACCAAACCTCTGATTCTCGGCAGCCCAGCGGGTCTGGCTTCATACGCGTGCACTCGTGCGCCACAGGGCAGCCCGTGGCACTTCAGGACACGCCAGCCATTGTCCACATACTTTTCTTGTTTTTAATCAAAAAGCTCTTAGCAAGTGAGTTAAGGCCCTGAGTTGGTTGTTCCTGTGAGTTTTTGGCCAGATAAAAACCAAATTGCACATACGCTTTGTTAAACAAATTAATACGGGTTCAGCATCTGATGAAATTCCAATGACACCTTCCACTGCAGCCTAGTTCTTAAGTTCAATAAATGTATCCCAGGGCCAGAAAGATTTAATTCCTCAAAGCCATTGCCTCCTTCCCTTCATTCAAGACACCAGCACACCAATGAAAGGACACATACTTGCCCCCTTCCTGTATTTCCATGATAGTTAGATTACATAAGTAATCATATCTTTCAGACAGAAAAATAAGAGGTGGGAAAGTCTGACAGAAAAACAGGAACCTAGTCAGCAGAGCGATCTGTATACAAGGAGACATTCGTTAGATCTGCATATACAGGGTCCTGCACAAACAGCGCCCCTTATTACAAAAATATTCTATTACAAAACCAGAAGCTTGTTATTCTATAACATAACAATATTACACGCAAGCACACATATGATATTTTAGCCCATTGTCTAAATTATTACACCCATATTATTACCCTATCAATCACACTCAAGCAGGTGCTACTTCTGCTGGACCCTGTATTTACAGGCCACTTACCAAAGGCTAGACTCTTGCAGGTGCTGGGGACTCGATGATGTGCCTGACAGAGTCCCTAATTTCATGGGGCACATATTCGAATGCCGTTGAGAAAGCCTGCTGACGCCCCCCTCCCCGAGAGAGGCTCGCACTTGCTGCCAGGGTCACCCGCAGGGTCCCAGCAAGAGTGTTGTGGAGCCCCCAACCCCAAATTCCGGAAGCATCCTTGCCACCTACAGACTACATTTCCAAGAAATATTTTACTATGCAAATAGTGTTTTGAAGCAAATTCATTAAATTTGCCAGGGAAGTTAAAAAAAAAGCAATCTCAGCAATATTTGGGGGCTTTTAGAACTGTTGACTTTGCAGCTGACCTGCTGGAGACAAAAGCAGTGGGAGGGGCCTTGCTGGTGTAAATAAATAGGAGTGTCTGTGCTGAGAGCCCACAGTTTAGAGCTGAAGTCTGAACTCCACCTTCAGGCAGAATGAGGTTCATCCCGGGTTGCCTGCTTCTCGTGCTTCTGGTCAGCAGCCTCTCTCCAGTCCATGGTAGGAACTTTCACTTATGATGTCATTGTCTTTTGAACAGAAATTGTCTTCAGCAATTTCAATTAGGAAACAGGTGGGGGGAAATATGACTTAAGGAGGAAAAAACTGCTCACTGCTCCTGGATCTGTAAAAGTAAGGTGCTTGAGGATTTAACTCTTGGGGCTGGAAGCATTTATATCATTACAATTGCTGGCCATACAAGGAGGGATACTGAACATCCCATTTCCATGTGACTTATACTAGGTTTGTCTATTCCTGGCCTTTTTCAGATTCAGTTCTGCTATAACTAATTCTTTTCATGTATCTCTGTTCTGCCAGTCAGTGCTACCCCTTCTGACCAAACCCTTTATAGGGTTTAAAGATTGCTGACCTCAGTGGGTTGGTCTCCCGCAGGGAACATCTGATGCAATTCTGTATGGTTGGCGCAGACATGAACCATTATAGGTACAAAAGGAGTATTTAAATACAAGCTTTATACAAAGAAGCAGGCTTCCAAGTACAAATGGGTCGGTGATCTTTGGGTAAACAGATAAATATCTGGTTGAAGTGGTAACTTTTTATACACTGAACTAATCAGATGTGTGTGCAGAATGATACACGTGGCTCAGGTTTAGAGGACAAATTTTTGTTCTTAAAATGCAGGAAATATTTTTTAAATTATTATTTTGCTTTACATGTTATTTTCATTCTTCAAGACCCTCATCTCTTTCCTCCTCTGTGAAGCTTTCCGGTTGCCTCTGGCAAAGTCCTCTGTTTCCATTGCATGGTTTAGGTCCTGTGGCCTACGGCATTCTGTGGTATTTCAGTTTTTGCTCATTTGTTTCTCCCACTAAATTGTAAACACCTTGAGAACGAGGTCTCATATTTGCAAATATACATCAAACATGCTGGTGGGCACTGGGATTAAAGAGGAAAGAATTCATTAAATTACATGAGATGGGTTACTTATGGTATTTGTCTAGTACTAATAACTTCTTGTTGTATAAAAATAGTCTTGAATTTTTACTATTGGTTTTTGTTTGGTAATTATTTGCAACCGAAATGGAGGACCAATGTATTAAACAAAAACAACAACAAAAATCTTTGATGGTATTTCCTCAAATGGAGATTGACAAAGAGGGTATTGAGTATCATAAGAAAGAGAATCATTACAGCTTCTTATTGCTTCAGGGACTCTGTGATGAGTTTTTGTCCACACTTTTTATGTGTTAGGAGAGAAATTCAGTTGATTTTATACTGTATTAATTATAACTGAGTTGTAAGTCTCCATTGTGGTGATTCTCAAATTTTATTATACAGACAATTACATGAGTGCCAATATAATTCTATCACAAATTTCAGTGGGTGGTGTGTTGTTAAAAAGCTAATTTTATTTTTAAGATTTTGGTAGAAAGTGTTTGAAATTAAGGCAAGACAAGCAGAAATACACACAGGAAAGGAAGATGGGTAGAAGCATCAACTTGAAATTTTTAAATCTTCAAATGCGCTGTCAGGAAGATCAGTGGTTAAGTTCTAGTTTTAATTATATGGCAAGGGAATTAAAATAACTGATTCTGTGTTTACAGGTGTCCTGGAGTATGTTTACACAAAGTACAAGTGCCAGTGCATCAAGTTAATCAACCAAATACCCAGGGTAACCTCGATTTCACGGGTTATGACCTCTCTCCCTGGGAATGGTTGCCCAGTCATGGAAATCATGTAAGTTGGAAGAAAAAAATGTTATTCTTTTCTCCCAGTGAAAATCAGATTATATGTTTCCACATAGCATTTAAACTTTTTATTTTTCAATTACAGCTGACATTCCATATTAAATTAGTTTCAGGTGTACAGCATAGTGGTTAGACATTTGTATAATTTACAAAGTAATTTTCCTGATAAGTCTAGTAGTGTCCACCCGACACCAAGTAGAGTTATTACAATATTATTGACTATATTTCCTGTGCTGTACTTTGCATCCCATGGATATTTTGTAACCGCCAACTGTCCTTCTCAATCCCTGCGCCTTTTTCACCTAGTCTGACAACCTCTCCTACCTTCTGGCAACAATCAGCTTGTTGTCTGTACCTATGAGTCTGTTTCTGTTTTATTTGTTCAGAGTTTTGTTGTTGTTATTGATGTTTGTTAGTTTGTTTTTTAGATTTCACATGTAAATGAAATTATATGGTATTTGACTTTCTCAGTCCGACTTAGTTTACTTAGCACATTACCCTGTAGGTCCATTCATGCTGTCGCAAATGGTAGGTCACATAGTATTTTTACTCAAGAATCTCAAAGTGATTTACTTTGAGGGTCAGTAACAATTTTCAGGCAAATATTGAGAATCATCAATATTTGTTCACTGCTTATTATGCAGTGGCCCTGAGCTAAGTGCTTGACATGCATTCACTCATTTTATTCCTTAGCCCTATTAAGGTATGTCTACTTCATCATTCCTTTATAGATGTAGAACGTGAGGCTTAGGGGGGTTAACTAACTGCTCTAGGCACACCATTCCCAACTCCTACTCTCATTTTCCCCATTCCCAAGTCCCTTCTCAAATCCACCAAATTTGAAACTGCCATTGAAAGCAGACATTTTGTTTCCCCCTAAGTCAAAAATCAAGAAAAGTAGTATCCACAACAGTCCTTTGTCTGAACATCTATTTTATGGAAATGACCGTTAGCTTTTGGCTCTATCACCTTTGATCCCATACCTCTGAATAGTTAGGCTAAGGGAACAGTACCGGCTGCGAGAAATTTGACAGATATTTTCTTTTATTGAAATGGTACAACCCCTTGCTTATGTGGCCCTCCCTTTTTTGTACTCCCAGAAAAATCTGTGGATACTTCTACCATAGCATTTTCACCGCACATCAAATGAGACTTTATACGTCACGTGTAAGGCCCCTGCTTCAATGTCTGGCACAGTGGTAAATGTTTAGCAAATGTTAGCTGCAATCATTTATAGCATCCTTGTGTTGAGACAATCAAGTTTGTCCCCCGCTCTTTCACTTCGGCCAGAAAATAAGTTCTTTATAAATGGAGGTTAGATTATTATTCATTCCTCTATTCCCAATAATAGGCTCAACAAACATCAGATTGTTACATTAAATATTTTAAATGGAGCCTGGAGTTCTTTTTGCATATCACTACTTAGAACTCCAGCTTCTCCTTCCTGGATCCATCTTGAATGCACGGAGCACCCACGACACCTTAAAGTATCAGGCAGAGCATTTTTCTAGGGCTTTGCTGACTTTGCTTTCATTAGAAGTTCTTCTTTTGGACTTTTTTAGACTTTTGAAAGTCTATAACAGCTCACTTTTTGTTTGTCCCATTTTGATATCAGTGTTTTGGGCCTCAGACTAATTGTATTCAATTTATAAAAAAGAAATATATAATATCAAAAATGTATATAAAATTTTTCATTAAAAATGCGTTATACTTTCCCTAAGGTCTTTGCCAATGACAGTTCTAACTATACCACAATTATCGTCCTCTAACTCAGAGCTGTGAAGTCTAGCCAGGACCTATTTGGGAGGAGCTCCTGTGGTTGAGTAGAAAACTGAGACTTATTTCTCTTTATTACGTTTCCTCTGCCAATGGCTGGCGTGTCCAGGCTCTCACCTCTCACTCAGGGAGAGTAATGCACCATCATTTTCTCAGTGAAGTGACAAAAATTTAATTTCATACCTTCTCACCAAATTCTGGTTACCTAATGATAACCAGATATAGAAATGAAAGATGCAGGTTATTATGAGAAACTCATACCAGTTAGGGGTCAAAATATGGTGAGTCCAGATGATCAGAAATCGGTTTCTCCATCATGAACTCAGAAACCAAACTGGAAACCTCTGCCCAAGAACCCAATTGTTCTATGACCTCTGACAGCTTATGAGTCACTTAACAAGGGTAGAGTTTCACATCTAGATGGATGGATCCTTCCTATTTGTCATTTGATAGCTAAGGGATATCAATAAATTCTATTTTGTGTGAGCTCACACCAAAAAAAGAGTAGATTTTTCTTAGTTTGCTATCGCCAGGGAGACCTCACTTCTCCCACTGCAGGTAAAACATGCAACACCATGTCTGGCACTTGGCGAGCATTCAGATTATGTCCGTATAAAGCTGTGGTTAAAAGCGTGGGTTCTGGAGTCAGATAATCTTCATTCGTATTTAGGTATTTATTGTGCAATCTTGGAAAACTTACATAATAAACTCACTAAGCTTAAAGTTCTTCTAGCACAGGATTTTTGGTAGATTAATTGAGATACTTCACATTACCTGCTGAGCATAGTGCCTGGCCCACGGTAAGGGCTTGCTCAATATCAGCTATAATTATTGTCGCTGCTTTTGTTATTGCTTAATTTCTTAGAGCAGTGGAAGCCTCACTAATTAGTGGTTCACCCAAGAAATGCAGATGTCACTCAGAGCAATCAGTTCTGAAAACTCTCCCACATTAAATTTCATTGACGTTTTTTCACATAAAAGGCCCTGAAGAGAGCATATTTTATAGTCTATTTTGTTCTCACAAGCTCGATGGTCAAAAACATTTAAAAGATATAGTGATATGGCTTTAGAAGTATGCTAACCTTCAAGTTAGCTATTTGGTCTGTCTCTGACTCATATAAAAGTTGTCAATAAAACATTAACTTTTGACTCGTCAGATTCTGTCAGCTTCGTAGTCAGCTCTACCAGCTCACACATACGCATCTGCAAATAGTGTTTTTCTTATTTCTCAGACCTCATGCTACAGATCACCTACTTCAGATCCCAAACTGCTTATCTTCAATTCACTTCATCTGGGAATAATTATTTTTATACTCAAGTGCAGGATTGGCAGAAATGGAACACCGCTTTATTTTTATTTTTGTTTATTTTCTCCCAGAGTCTGGTTGAAGAATAATGTAGCTCTGTGCTTGAATCCTAATTCCAAGGGGACGAAAGTGCTTTTGGGACGTTTACGGAGGTGAGTCTGGCATACAAAAGGTTTTCATTTTCTGGTTTGTACTGAAGGGTTTCCCTTTCCTGGGCAGTCAAAATGGTGCCATTTTAAATTTGTGAGAAGTCTTTAAGATAGACGTCATTCATTATTATTACTTATTTGATAGAGTTGGGGTGGCTCATTCTAGCAGATCAGTGCACTTAACTGGAAGCCAGTATCCATATTCCTTGCCTGATATTTCCATGGGAAAGCCACAATTTCTTGTCTTTCTCTAAACATAACTCTTTTGTTTATGTTTTTGTTTCATAGAATGGAATTTTTCAAAACTTCAGGTCAGAAGACACAGGTGGCCTGATGCCAAAATCCCCACTAAGGACACCTGCATTCTTCCTCATTCCTGCTCTGGGCTCAGATTTATGTTCCATGGAACCTCCGCCCCACCCCCGCCCCAAAAAGAGAGCTTCACCATACAAGCAAGTGTGAAAAGACATGTAAAAATTACCCTTCAGAGGCAGATAGGGCAAACTTGAACAACTTTTTTCAAATAAAGTACCTTCTGAACCTGGAGTTTGCATTCTTATTTATCAAGGCAGAAAGTTTCATGTAAGTTTCTTTTGAAAGTATACCTATTGTTGAGTGCTAAATTTTCCTAGAAAATCAAAGAATGGAAATTTAAACCTCGAATCTGCACACCTGGCTTGAGTTAAAAAGGAAATGATAGAGTGCATTTCAATCATTTTATACCCTAAGAAAAGCAGGCTTCTGTAAGAGAGTGGGGAAAACAAAAAACGAAACAAAACAAAACCCTGCCTGGAAAACCCATGGAACTTCAGCCGGATAAGAGGCAGAGGGGTCCACAAAGTAGACATCTTCCATTCAAAAGTTCACTCTTGAGAGGAATGGGGACCTTTTTCTACTTTTGAAGAGTTCCCTTATAAGAATTACTGTCACAGATAAAAACTAATAACAATCAAAGATCCCCAGACTTAAATTCATAGAATATTCAGGAAATGTATTTAAAAGGTGATGTTTAGATGTACGCATTTATATGTTTACTTTGACAAACTTTTTCACTCAAGCCTTTTGCACAGACTTGTTGCTGTTCTCTGGTATCCAATTCTGCAATGCTGCTTATTAGTCTAATGTTATTCAATAAACTTGAGCAAACATTTTACTTAATTATAAGCAATTTATTCTTAATGGAGCATTTCTTCAAATTTAGCCTCAAATTGCCTTACTCACACCCACCTGACCAGCAGAGGCCCAAGGAGAAAAGATTTTGCTTCTCCACGGAAAGCAGAACTCCCCCCTTCTACCCATGGCAGGGGTCAGCCCGCCTCACTGGGACATGGCCGGCCCACATGGGTGGGGTCTGTCCTGGTGGTTGTCTTTCCCATCACCTTCCTTTCTGCAATTCTTCCCTCATGCTGAGAGGTTTCATATAAGGATTAGTATATACCCCAGGGCTTCCTGGCTCTGAGGTAAAATTTGGTGGCACTTTCGAACAGAATGAATATGCTAGCCTACAGAAAATTTGCTATAACTGGGAAAGAAAGGATGTCCATGAGTCAGAAGGGTAATAATTGAAAGATAAATTACACCATTTTATGACCTTCAGGAAAGGAAGGTCGTTCTCCACTTGCAGATTCTCTGAAGAGCACCATCAGCAGCATCTGGAAACATTAAAATACATATTCTCGAACCCCTCCCCAGGCTGACTGATTCACAAACTCAGGGGTTGGGCCCAGCAACCTGTGTTTAACAAGCTGTGGTGTAATAAAAAGTGTAGTTGGTCTTTGTCCCTGTTTCCAGGCACAGAGCTCCAAAAACTCTTGGAATTTCCTTGTAGGAATGTTTTTTGTTTTTCACAATGAGTCCCTTGCAACCATACCTGAGTCGATGCTACTGAGGTGACTATTGGCATACCCATAGACAGCTTCAGGGTGGGGGCCTCGTTTCCAGAGGAACCAACCATGTGATTAGAAGGTTGGCATTCTCAGCCCCACCCCTGAACCTCCACAGAGGGAAGACGGTCTGCAGTTCCGCCGCCAGTGGCCAATGATTTTCAATTAATCATGCCTACACAATGGAACCTCCTTTAAAAATTCCTAAGCAATAGGGTTTGGAGAGCTTCTGGGTTGGTGAACATATTGGGGTGCTGGGAGGGTGCACCTGGAGAACGCATGGAAGCAGTGTCCTCCCCTCCCTCATAACTTGCTCCATACATCTCATATATTTGGCTGTTCTGGCTATATCCTTTATAATAACCAGTAATAATAAGTAAAGAACTTTCTTGATCTCTGTGAGTTATTCTAGTCAATTATTAACCCTGGGGAGGGCATGGTCATGGAAACCTCCCCACCTGTGGTCAGTTGGGCAAAAATGTGGATGGTCTGGCACCCCATTTGCAGCTGGTGTCTGAAGTGGGGGCAGCCTTGTGGGACTGATCCCTTAACCTGTGGGGTCTGCACTAACTAGAATCAGAATTACATTAACTTGTTGGACACCCAGTTGGTATCAGAGAACTGGAGAACTGGTTCGTCTCAGTAAACACTTGAGAAAAAAGAAAACTTTTACAAACCCTCCATACTGTTATGACGCTACTAATGTTTGAAAAGCAGTGTTCTAGGACAAGGGCTCCAGCTCAACCAGTACATCATAGTCGTCTAAGGAACTTCCTTTTTTCAAATATCGGGTTAATTAAGTTATAATTTATATACAATAGAACTTACCCTCTTTAAGTGTTCAGTTCAGCGAATTAGTTCCTACAGTCCCTATCTCAGTCAGTGCGGGCTTCTATAACGAAGCACTGTGGACTGGGTGAGTTGTATATAACACGCTTTTATTTCTCACAGTCTGGAAGTGAGAAGTCTAAGATCAGGGTGCCAGCATGATTGGGCTCTGGTGAGAGCCTTTTTTGGGGCTGCAGACTGCTGACATCTCAGTGTGCCCCGTTATGGAGGAGAGCAGAGAAGGGGGGTAAGCTCTTCGGTGACTCTTATAAAAGCACTGATACTGTTTGTGACGACTCCACCTTTATGATCTCACCTAATGCTAACTGCCTCCCAAAGGTCCCGCCTCCTGACACCATCCCACATTGGGATGGGTACAGTTTCAACGTATGAATTTGGGGGAGAGATAAATATTGAATTCATTACAGCCCCGGTCTTGGTTTTGTTCTTAAATTTTGCCTTTTCCAGAATGTCATATAAATGGAATCATACAATGTGCAGGCTTTTGTCCGGCTTCTTTGCATAATGTTTTTGAGATTCATCATGTTGTTGAATGTATCAGTGACTTATTCTTTGTTGTCTACTATTCCATTTCATTATATACCATAATTTATTTATTCATTCGCCAGCTGATGGGTATTTGAGCTCTTTGCAGTTTTTGGTGATTCTGAAGAAAACTGTGGTTAATATTCACATACAAAACTTTGTGGGAGCATATGATTTTTGTTTCTCTTAAGTAAATACCTAGAAATGAGATTGCTGAGTCATATGGTAGACATCTATTTAACTTTATAAGACACAGCCGAACTGTTTTCCAAAGTAGCTATATTGTTTTGCAATCCCACCAGCAATATATGAGAATTCCAGTGGCTTCATGTCTTCACCAGCACTTGGTATTGTCAATCTTTTAAATTTTAGACATTTCAGTAGGTGTTTAATCTCTTGTCTTAATTTATATTAATTAAAATGGTTAATGATGTTGAGCAGTTTTTAATGTGCTTATTTGATATCCATGCATCTACATTAAAGATACACCTCACATGAAAGCCTTTCTCCACTGAGTTACATTGGCAAAGTTATCAAAAGGAAATTTGTCTTAAATATATGGGTAGACTTCTGGACTCCTCTTCTGTTTAATTGATCTATATACCTATCCTTATGTCAATGCTTTGATTAGTATAGCTTAATGGTAAGTATTAAAATTTAGTAGCAGGAGTCTTCTAACTGTATTCTTTTTCAAAATTGTTTTGTGCCTAAGCCCTTTGCTTTTCCATGTGAAGTTTTGAATCACCTTATCAATTTCTACTCCCCCCCAAAATGATTTTGATTGGGATTGCATTGAATCTACAGATCAATTTGGGAAGAATTGGTATCTTAATAATACCGAGTCTTCCAGTCATGAACACAATCTCTCTCTCCATTTATACATTCCTCTAATTTCTCTCAGCAATGCTTTGTGGTTGTCCACATTCCTATCTTGCAGTTTCCCTAAGTCGAACCTTGAGCATCTGTAGGAGCAATACAAGCATGTGTGTTCTTTATTTATCATCCATATCGTTTGGGCAGTGGTAAGATGTGGCTTCTAGCCTAACTCTAATGGGACAATATTGCTTCCTCCTTCAAAGAAACATAGTGAATCACTTAAAGCAATTGGATGGGACATCCTCAAATTCTCCCCACCAGATTTGCAAGTCTATACAAGTCTCCTCCCATCCTTATCAATTTCCTTTCGCTACATTAAACTTGGGACCCCTTGCCCTCATGCCTCCAAGGCCAATCCCTTTGCCTACTATGTTTAAATCTCATCCCCTCTTACTATCTCAGGAGACACACTATCAACCATCCTCTTGTTCTCTATAATCAACCACTTCCTCCCAATTTGTTCCACCTTAAAAACAAAGCAAAACAAAACAAAAATAACCCAAGCAAAACAGCCTCTTCCTGGTCCTCTTCTGGCTATTGTCCCCCTTTTCTTCCCCTCCCTCACAGCCAAACCTGCTGCGTTGTCTGTTCTCTACAGTCACTCTGCCAGGGCTCCCTCGCTCTGCAGCTCCCTCCAAACGAATAAGGATTCCACTCTGTTACTGTTCCCAGACCATGGTCAATAAGATCACCAGTGACCACTGTAGCAACGTCAGTCAGCTGTGTCCACATCAGTGTTATGTAGCCCAGTGACTTACAACAAAAGCATTTATTTCTCATCCATGTGTCTCCAGGTCAGCTGAGGTTCAGCTCACATGGGGTCAGTTAGGGCTTAATTCAGGTCATTTTTTGAGACTCCATGTGTCTCTCATTTTTAGGAGTCAGATGTTATCACAGGGCATAATCTTCTCATGGTGATGGCAGAGCCAGAAGAGAGGGGAGCAGAAACATGCTGTACCTCTTATGTTTTTGGCTTGGAATTATCGACCTATTATTTCCATTCACGTTTTATTGGCCAAAGCAAGTCATATGGCCATGCCCAGTATTAGTGCAACAGGAAGTTTATGTCACCTCTGGTGGAACAGCATAACTACATGGCAAAAGGAGTGGTACAGAGCGAAGTAAAGAATTGGGGACAGTAATAAACCTGCCACAGTGCCAAGTCCAATGCTCAGGGCTTTGTGTTCACCATACAGAACTCAATAGTATTTTGCAGGGAAGGAGGCCCAGTGCAGAGTTACAGTCCCTCCCCTTGGCAGTCAGAATGACACACTTCTCCTGGGCTCCTTTTACCTTTCTGGTTGCTCCTTCTCTGTTTCACTGTCAGGCTCACCCTTCCCTCTCTGGCCAAGTGAGAGAAGGTGACTTGGTTTTTATGGTTATATACATGTACTTTCTACCCAAGAAATATTACTCAAGACCACAGCTTTCATCATCATGTAAGAGCTGATGGCTCCCAACTTCCCCGCTCCAGTTCTCTAAACTCCATTCCATTCCACCCAAATGACTCTGCTATATCTCCACTTCAGATTTGGCAAAGGTACCTCAAACTCAATGTTAAGGACCAAAATTCATAATCCAATTCCAATCTGGTCCAATTCCGACATTACCTACCTCAGTGAAGGCCCTCCAAGTGGACTAATTGTGCATGATGGAAAACTAGGACTCATTTCAAAAAAAGTTTCCTATCACTGCCAGTTCTGTATCCAATCCACAACAAAACTTCTTTGACCCATTCCCCTAAATATCCCGCTAATGCCTACACTCTCCATGTTTACTGTCACCCTATGCCAAGATACCATAGATTCTTACCTGGCCTAATTAAATAGCTTAAAGTCGTCTGTCTCCCTCAGCCTCTCTGATATCCCTCCATAATGTAACAACCTAAGGGGACCCTTACAAAATGCATATCAGATGATGTCACTCCAGGTTCATTTCCAAGCTCAAGTGTCACTTCCTCAGGAAAGCCTTCCACGTTCTTCATCTGGCCTAGGTCAGAGCTGTTTGTGATATCCTCACATTAGCTGTCTATTCCTTGAGAACACTTAACTTAGTTACTAAATAATACACTTGTTAGTGTGACCATGTAACAAGTATCTCTCTCTTCATTAGGCTATAAATTCCATGAGGTCAAGGACTATGGTTTTGCTCATCCTTATAACCTTAGCATCTGTTGTGGTCTGGTGTGCAGTAAGAGTTCAACAAATATTTGTTGAATAAATGTATGAATGAATGAGTAAATAAATGCCTGGTAATTCACTCGTGTATTATCATTTAAGATACTACAAGAAATAACTTTTCATATGTTTATCCTATTTCTCTAACTAGACTGCAAACTTCTTGGAAACAGGGAGTCAGACTTTTCTTTGTCTCTCATATAGCATCCCAGATATGCAGTGAGCAACTTGTGGTCAAAATGAAGAATATCTTGTACAGTACATTGAGGTCTGTCCAGAAAAAGTCCAGCCATAGTTACTATAATGAGAAGAGCTTGTACGATGACATCAGTGTAACCTGGCGGCCAAGGAGAGTGGACTGGAATGTGCATGTGAGAACAATGACAACCTCACTGTACTAGTCAGTGCGGGCAGTAGATGCCATTGAGTGAGTATGTGTACTATGTGGCTGCTGCATTCAAAGTGACTGAGCTAGTAGAACAATGAATCTGCCTCAGATTTTGTGTTAAGCTTGAACATTCCTCCATGGAAACTATTTGGATGACTTCGAAGGGAACAGCTATGGGCAACTGGTGATTGGCAGCTTCATCACGACCACACGCTCACTCATGCATCACATCTTGTGCAGAGGTTTTGGTAAAACTTCAAATCACCCAGGTGACTCAGCACCCCCTGTAGCCCAGATTTGGTGCCCTGTGACTTCTGCTTTTCCCCAAACTAAAATCATCTTTGAAAGGGAAGAGATTTCAGACCATCGATGAGATTCAGGAAAATATGACGGGCAACTGATGGCAATTGGGAGAACTGTGTGAGGTCCCAAAGTGCCTACTTTGAAGGGGACTGAGGTGTTATTGTCTTACGTACAATGTTTCTTATATCTTCTTCAATAACTGTCTCTATTTTTCATATTATATGGTTAGATACCTTCTGGACTTCTGGACAGACCTCATATATAATTCGTTTGGAATATTTATAAAACAAAATTTTTATAACCACATTACCTAGAACATATGACCAGGAGAAAGTAGGACCTAACCACATGTTTGTAACTATCATTGTGCACCTGAACATGGTGGCAGATTTGAATCAACTGATAATTGTCATTGAAATTTAATATAATTGTATATATTAAGATCTTCAAGTTAAATTCCACTAAAATTATGTCATGATATTAAGGCACTAGCATATATACTGGGAAAAGCAAAATCAATAGTGAATCCATTATCACTATAAATTTAAGATGACTAAGATTTATTAAGTTCTCACAGTGTGTATAATTTAGGGTCCCCTTAGGAAACAGAACTCATCAGCTGGAATTTTATTTTATTATTTTTTTTATAGATTTTATTTATTTATTTTTAGACAGAAGGGATGGGAGGGAGAAAGAGAGGAGAGAAACATCAATATGTGGTTGCCTCTTGAGTGCCCCTTACTGGGGACCTGGCCTGCAACCCAGGCGGGTGCCCTGATTAGGGAATCGAACCTGAAACCCTTTGGTTCTCAGGTCAGCGCTCAATCCACTGAGCCACACCAGCCAGGGCTCAGCTGGAATTTTAAAGAGAACACAGTGAAGGAACTACTTCAAAGGCATGGACAGGGTTAAAAGAACCGACAAGGAATGTCGAGGCCCTCAGGGTCTGTTGTCCACTCCTATGCTTGAAGGAGTAAGGGAAGGAAGCAGCACTGTTTGGGGAGCTGCAGCTGAGAAGCCGGGTTACCTGACAGGAACCATAGCCACTGAGGGATCAGCCACAACCAGAACTGAGTGTGAACAAGGAGCAGGGGAAATACATTCTTCTACCTTTGTTTCCTTTCCCCGTCCAATCTCCTATCTGTATACCACCCTCTCATTGACCAAACTCACCCTCCAGAGGTCAGATGAATAAACAAAAGTTCAGGGAAGTTAAAGAATTAGCCCAGAGTCACACAGCTAATGAATGTCAGTTCTGGTATTTGAATCCCTGTAGGTGGGCTACAGATAGTATAATCTTATGCATTATTTTACAGGACCAACAGAGGACTGTCCCCATTACCATTCATTGTACCAAAAGTTAATATATTTTTTTCATATACTCCACTATGGAAAATTTGCTCACTCCTATGGTAGACCATCAGTTCGATCAATTTGCAAGTATTTTTTTTTCATCTGGATAACAGCCTCTTCATTTGAAATCTAAAGATCACATTAATAAATATTTTATTATGTGACTAAATTTAGTGGCATTAGAAGGCCCAGGAAAAAGTTCCTGATCTATCCCTCTTTTCTTATGAAGTGGACAATGGGACTAATGTCTTCCTCCCTTGAAGGTGGTCAGTGAAGAGGCCCACCTCTCCCTCGGCGCCTCCCTGCCCTGACCCTTTCAGCCGATTTCTGGTCAGGGCTCCCAGCAGGGGCTCCAGCTCTAGCGCTGACACATCCTCTGGTCTGGAGGCTCTTCTTGGCTGTCACCCTCTAGTGAACGACTGCCCTCCCCGGCAATGCAGCGGCCAGCCCCGGAATCTCTGGGAACACTCTCGTAACCTTCACAGGGCCCTGATTCTTTAAAGAGGCCTACCGTCACCTCCTGGTGGCTAGCCCAAGAAACAGCATGTTCAAACTGAACACCGGGGCAGTGAGGGAACTGACATCAACTCTGGGCACAAACTCCCTGCTTCCTTCTCCCCTCAGAGTTAAGACCCCTAAGAGTGTCTCCTAGGGATTGTGGACAGGTAGTTCCATGACTCACTTCCATCAATGCCCAAACTCAGGACCCCAGGGGCTTTCCTGTCGACATATGGTCCCTCGACCAGCAAAATCAGCATCATTTGAGAGCAGGTTAGAAATATAGAATCTGAATCTGAAACTACATTTCAACAAGATTTTTAGAAAATTTATATGCAACTAACACTGAGAAGCTCTTTGTTTTATGTTTCTCCCTGCCTCCTCACTGCAAAAAGACGATATATATCAAATCCAAGGGGCACATCATGATTCTCCCAAGCTAAGATGTGGAAGTCGGAAGACCTTGAATCAAAATTTGGTTCGGTTCATGGTTAACTGTAAGGTAATTGTGGTTCTCAGAATCTCATTATTCCTAATTTTCAGATGAAAAGAATATCTACCTCTTAGGGAACTAGGAATAAAAACATTTTCAAATCAGTTACATGTAACTTGGGGTTATTTCTGGGATTTATAAATTCCAGGAACTTGGGATTATATTTCTATTTCTAATGTTATTCCACTAGCCTAGAAATGGTCATATTCAACCCTTTCAGTTTAAGCCACAGTCCTCTACTGTCATCCAGTGGTAAATGATAGAATGTGGCAAAAACAAACAATAATCCAATAAACCCTGAAACTCTTCCATAGTGGAGAACTGAAAATGGAATTGAAAGGCAGCATGTGACTCATGACATGGACTCCAAAAGAGAGACCAAAGAGAGGAATGGAAGAAATACGGTTACAAGCTTGCTGTCAACTTAGACCTGACAAAGATTCAAACCTATTGTTATGAGAAAAACCAAAAACCAAAAACCAGTTCATTGTCAGCTGCAGGTGCAAGCTAAAGAAATGTGTGCTCGATTTTCTTTCATGCATCATCTCAAATTAGATGTGAAATAATTGCTGAGAGTTCAGTCAAGCTGAGACCCATTACTCAGTGACAAAATTAACATTTCTAAAATACTTTATCACAAGTGACAGGTGAGTTCACTCAGCTTTCTTGCCCGAATCATAAGGCCCAGATCGCGTCTTTTCACTTGCCTTATTTGCATGTTCTGCCCCTCCTGCCTCCCACCTCCTGAAAGTAAAAGGGAGGAAAAGCAAAGAATGGCACAATATTCTCACTTTCATTAAAGGAGGTTTCCCATTTATTAAATACCTAATATCTATGGAGGGAATTTCATACATATTTTATTTCTATTATGCCAATTTTCCTGCTAGCCAACCGTGGTGTCCACAATGACAAAGGACTTTTAAAAATGTTGCCTGGTATCTAGTTTTGGAAACTGTAGTGTGTTCTGCCATTAATTTCAACATATAGACTCTCTGCCTAAGAGCACCTTCAAAGAATTCCATTTCGAAAACATCCAGCAAATCATTTTTCAACATTAATGCACCTCCCTACATTGTCCTACCTAAGATAACCTCATATGCAGATATGCTTTCCACTAAAGTCAATAAGAATCTGAAAAACCCAATTGCAAGGAGGACATGAACAGGTTAACAGGATTCACTGTGCCATAATTATTCTAACCTGGATTCTAGTCTGGACTTGTTTTTCCAACTCGATAAAGTAAAATTAAAAAAAAAAACTTTCTTATCCATGTCTCCTTTTTATAATCCAACTACTCTTACAGGATTAATGGAAGAGTTTTTTGTTTTGTTTTTTTGTCTAGGTACTTAGACTCTTGAATGTGTGTGTGTGTGTGTGTGTGTGTGTGTGTGTGTGTGTGTGTGAGACCTATTGATTTGCTGAAGGAGCCCACCTGGTGGCATGGTGAGGCAGGTCATTGTGTCTGCCTCCAGTTGTGGTACTGCTGTGTGACAGACAGGGAGGGTGGTCCAACTTTCTATGAATGCCTGTGATTCCTGGACACACTCTGGCCAGTTCTAAACCTTACTGACTAGAAGGGACCTTGAAGGTCCCTCTGTGTCTCTTGTCACAATGAGAAGAACTAGGTTTTTTGTTTTTCCTAGCAAAAGCTAAAATTCCAAAGAATATTAAAATTGAGGAAGTCCCCTTCCTCTTTTTTGGCCCACTCAATTGTCCATGTGCTCTGGCTTTGTGCTCCCGGGTCCCACAGAACAGATCTGGAATGCTGGTGTTGGCGTGAGACTAATAAGATCACCCAGCCAACTTAAAGTGAAAAGTTTACGTAACTTTGGGAAAATCTTGGCCAAATCTAAGGTTGACTTTTGGTAATGCTAAAGTCAACATACAGCAACAACAAAAATACTGCTTTGTATTCTGTAACCTGGGCCAACCCATAATATGACCTTGACATGCGGAATGCAACCTCATACCCAACCTGGGAAGCTGGTGGTGGGCTACGGCACCTCACCGAAGGCAAACTGACAACTTCACTGTTGTGCATGTACCTGCTTAACTTATAAAAAACAGTTTTATTTTTTAAAAAGAGTCTTCATCTTGTATCATCTCAGGTTTTATGTGGAATTTTGGAAGCAATTTTTCTATTTGCTTTGTTTTTTAGTGTTCCAGTCCTGGCAAAACAAGAATGATTTCTGGCAGAATCCCAGTTCATCCTGTCCATGGATGAGACAGAAATCCTAAAAGGAAGTGAATCTAGGAGAAAATTGTGCATCACTCTCTAGCTACGTACATTGAAAAAGGTGTTGTTTGTTTTTTTTAAGGTTGCTTACTGAAAAAGAAATCACTTGATTTTGGAGTCTCAGCTTCCATACCTACAAACGAGAAGAGTGATTTAGACAATCGCTAAGGCATCTTCCTGCCCTAAAATTTGTACCGCTACCCTTTCCACATCCTTTCCCCCTCTGATCCTTTCTATCCCAGTAAATTTTGGCACTATTATCCATGAAAATTTATCTTGAGTGTCATCTCTGACCCTCTCCCGCCCTAACTTTCCTCTTTAAATCATTTACCAAGAGCAACTGTCCCGATCTCCTTAACATCTCTGGGATCCATCCACTTTATTTCTACCACTGTGTCTGGCCATGTGAACGAGCTCTCCTTACTTGGGGAATTAACTTGACAAGCCAAGAGGGTTTGGAATTACATTTAGAGATGATGGAATAAATCATATTTATGGATTTATTAAGTAAAAAAGAATCTTGCCTCTCAGGAAATCATGACTTCAATTCGAATTGTATAACTAATTTAAATCTGTGATTTTAAGATGAAAAATGTATTTAATATCAATTTTAAGCATGTTAGTGTAAGAAAATGTAATTACAAAAGTTCATAATTTTATGTGTTTGATTAACAAGATTTTCTTAAGTAGTCAGTAAGACTTGTTAAGGTTGTGATTTTGTTTGGCCAAGCATTTGAAATGCCTAGAAAAAGCTGAACTATATTACAGTAAGACGTTTGTTCTAAAATTTAAAAAAACATTTATTGAACCAAGTTCATAAATGAGTCATATTGTTTAAGGTAAGTTTTGGTTGTTGGAGTTAAACATTACTTAAATATCAAATAAAAATGATTATTAATATTTATATAAATATTAGAAAAAATGTACGGGCTAAATTGATAAAAATGTACATTTGAAAAGTTAAGTTTAAAAATGCACATTAATTTTAACTCCAAATCTGAATGGTCATCCAGCTTTGGAGCTTTCTGTGGGGTGACAGCACTTGCTGGGACTGCCTCGTGTTCAGCTTCTCCTTCTCCTTAATCCTGCTTGCTTCTCTTCCCATGCCTGTGTTAATCTTTAAAAGACCCCCAAATAAATGCGCTGCTTGCTAATTGGCCCATCCACTGGGGAGCCTGGCCTGCAAAGATGGGCACTGGAAGCTGTTCAAGAAAGCAGAGGCTAACAAGGGTTTCTGAAGCTGAATCCCATGTCAGCCACCTGGTCAGACAGGAGCCCACAATGCCCTGGTGCAAGGTAGCAGTACAGTTGTGAATACTTCTACCTGTTGCGAACTGAAATAGATGGCAAACTGATAAAGGAAATGTACTAAGAAGTGCAATTGATCAGGTATTTGAGAAACACAGGGGACTTAGTAATTACTGGAGGCATTAGATAATTTACTACAAGATAATAGAAGGCACAAGATGATTAACCAGCAATTAAAGGTGAGATATGAAAGCCAAAAGGCTTTTTGGAGCACATTAAGAGATTCTCCTCTCCTGCGGGCAAAGAGCAGAGAAATTCGAGGACCCGGTTTCAGGCTTAGTCCTAACAGTAGCAGAGCTCCAGAGAAGGTTGAACTCTCAACCTACCAGGGCTGCAGTAATGGGAAACTAACCTCTGAGAGCTGCAGGGACTTCCAGGCTGATGCCCTTGAAAATATTAAATCCTCAAAATCCACTGGGGCTCTGAACTTGCAGAAGCGGACAATGCTGATAGAGGCAGCAGATCGACCTGGGCCTGGCAAAATAACGTGTGCCTCCTTTGGTCTCTTCCCGCCCCTTCTCCTGCCACCAGACCAGTAAGTAGAGTGAGCTTACCACACAATTGCAAACTCCTGCCGCGGGACTAGACCCTGAAGGGCCTGCAGGACCTACTTAACATGTGCCAGCAAGATCTGAGAGGGCACATGTGAAAGTAAACTCCCGAATGCCAAATCAAGGGCTGGTAGGACGTGAAGTGGGATAAAGACAGAGTTTGCCAAGATGGGAATGCTTTCTTCGGATAAAGGATTTAACACCATGGCAAAGACCCCAAGGCAGACACATTCTTGGGATGCATCATCACTTTCTCCTAAATGAAGTGGAACTGTCAAGTGTGCTGTGGCAGAGAGTGAAAGAAAGGCTCAGAAGTGGTCAGAGTGAATGCACGGTAATACAGGAATCCCCGTCCCACAACCATGGTTGGTGGGAGGGCCTGGAGCATATTCCGTTCACTAAAACAGTAAGAGATGCGCTGAGAAGGCCTCGAACGTCCCTGAGATGCTCTCCTCCTCTGTGGGGCAGGGCGCTTGTAAGAGAAGCCATTACAGAACTGGGTTCCTTAATAAATATGAGGATATAGGTTCCAGAGACAATAAAAGTGAGGTGGCAGCACTTACTCACCAGAAGCAAGGAGGAGGCTGCCAGCAAAGGTATTCATCTACGTGACAAAAAATACAAACAAAAAAAAACAAAAAACAAGATGGACAGACAGAGGGCTAAGGTCAGACATCAAAATGAAGAGTTATGATCTCTTGCTCAGGTTTTGGGCCTCAGCCTGGTTTTGGCCCATAAATTGCTGGCTGAAGAAGGCTAGTGCCCCTGGAGAAAAGATCTTGTTATGTCATGGGAAGTGCATATAGAAATGGGTCTCTCAAGACAAGTCCAAACAGAGCTCTGGCCATTTACTATGGAAACTGCATATTGGGGAAAGAACAAAACCCACAGAGCTTAGGAACCCTTAGACACACAGGGAGTAAGCTGGCACTGATACCCAGGCCCGTGAAACATCAGGATGGTCACAATCTGGTTCACAGTGAGTTCACTAGGTTCACAGATCTACCCAGTAAATATTTTTCTAATCGCCAAATGCATAATTGAAATGGGCACACTTGGTGGTTGGTAGAATCTCCACATTGGTTCCTTGGTTTCTGGGTTAAGAGCTATTACAGCACGAAAAAGCAAGTGGGCACCCCTTCCTTCCTGCTAAATTCAGGCATTATAGGAAATCAAAAAGAGTATTGTGTTATGGGGAAAATGGCAAAGATTGAACCACTCTTAAAGATTTAAAGGATGCAGGAGTGATGGGCCCATCATATCTTCATTTAACTCACCAGTCTGGCCTATACAAAAGCCAGATGGATCCTGAAAATAGCCTACTACAAGCTTAACCAAATATTTACACTAATTGAACATTGGGCCAGCTGTGGCGTCTCTGATAGAGCAGATTACCAAGTCCTTAGTCACATGGTGTACAGTCATTAATCTGGTAAATATTTTCTTTTCCATTCCCATCAGAAAGGAAGATCAGAAGCAGTCTGCGTTTGCTTGGAACAGACTATGATATACCATAAATACTGTATGTATAGTCTTGCCCCAGAACTAGGTTTACTTTCTTGTTCTCTGTTATAATATAATCTGACATTCCTCTCGAATTTCCCCCGGCTTGCTATCTGACTAGACAAGCAACAAGTGGCAAGTATGCTAAAGGCCTTAGTAAAACACATGTGCTCCAGAGAGTGCAAGGCAAAACCTAGTCAAGACTCAGGAGTCAGTCCTATCAGTGAAATTTTAGGGACACATTGCTCTGGGATATGCCAGACTTCCTTCCCAAAGTAAAGGAAAAATTATTGCATTATACCTTTTCCACCATGAAGAAGGAAGCCCAATGCCCAGTGGGCTTCTAAGGTTTCTAGAGAAAGAATATTCCACATCTGGGAATACTACTCCAACCAATACATTGGGTGGATGAATGGCCATCAGCCGAACGGGAGTATATGCAACAAAAGTCCTCCACTAAAGTGTAAGGTGCCCACTTCTTGCCCACATGATCCAGCAGATCTTACTGTATGTATAGTGGAAAAAGACACCATGTGGAGTTCTTAGCAAGCCTTAAGAAGGGATCGTAATGTAGACCTTTAGAGTCCAGGATTGAGGCCATACTTTCTGCAGTGAAAAATTATATGCTTTTTGAAAAAGCAGTTTCTGGAATGCTCCAGGGCCCTGTGAACAATGGAGCAATAAGTTACCATGTGGCCAGAGCTTCCATCATTAGTTAGGGTGTGTCAGATCCATAGGTTGTGAGGTCAAGCAGGCCCAGAAGCAATCCATTGTAAGATGGAAGTGACACATCCAAGATCAGCCTCGAGCAACACTGGGGGAATAAGAAAGTTGCACAATCAGCTGTCCCAGGCCCTCTTGGCATCCACTACTATTGTACCAGCCGCCCTCCCTCAGCTCACACCCATGGCCACATTTAGGGGAGAGAGGAAGGAGTGATTCTTTGTAAATGGCTTCTGGAGAAGGATAAAAACTGAAGTTTGTTCAGACGTGGGTCAGTTCAATATGTCTAAGTTGATAGCAGCTACCCTGAAGCTGTGTTCATGGGTGGCCTTGAGAGACAAGAATAAGGGGGAAATTCCTCCAATGTCCCAATAAACAGAGATTTGAACGGTGCACCTGATCATTCACTCTGTGTGGAAAGAAAAGCGGCCCAATATTAGACTGTATGTGGACTGAATGTGTCCCCCCCACATTATTATGCTGACATCCTAATCCCCCAGGTGATGGTACAGTTGACCCTTGAACAAGGCAGGACTTAGGGACACCGACCACCTGGTGGCAGAAAATCCACAAAACTAAAGTCAGCCCTCTGTACACGCAGATTCCCAACCTCTATCGGGTCGAAAATACAGATGACACTCAAACAACGTGGGTTTGAAGTACATGAATTCACTTACATGAATATTTAAATTATTTTTAAATTTAAAATTAAAAAAAAATTAAAGAAGTTTGTATATAAGTGGACCTGCACAATTCCAACACTCATTGTTCAAGGGTCAACTGTATCTGACGATGGGTCTTTGTGGGGTAATCAGAACTAGAGAGGGCAACTGTAATATCGTATTATTATTATTATCATTATTATTATTTGTAGCCCAAGTGCCTGACTTAAGCTCTGCTTGCTGAGGCATCCACTTCAAGGATGAATAAACACATTACCGGCCAAGACCAGGCACTTACACAATTCCCACCCCACCCCCCAAGTTTCCCCTTTGTCCCCAACCCCTACTGAGACCTCTTTGTTTTAGAGACCTTGGTTGACCATTTGAGTCAGTTGTTTTTTTTCCTCTTCCCTGAGCTTTAAATTCTCTGTCTTATGTTTTAAATTCACCAAGAAAGAGTGAGCCCTCAAAATGCTAGGTCCCTCAACACAAGAATAGCAAAAGCGTAGGCCCGTGTGCGCTCTCTCTACCCGTAGCCTCGCTGTGTGGCCCCAGCGGTGCTGTGAAATTTCCAAGTCCTATAAGTAATAAACCTTTCCCTTTTTTCAAAGTTCCTGCGTGGTTATTGTTGAAGGGCATCTTGTAATCAATAAGAACCACGAGGGCCAAGGAGCAGCCTGGCCACAACATTGGTTGTCAATAGCTAAGACCTGCACACAACAGCCATGAGGGTGCGGCCCTTTTGATGAGATTAATGCCCTTATGTAAAGAGAGTCACAGGATTGGTCTCCTCCTACCCCTGCCCACTCCAGTGAGCCCCACTCCCCTCATCCTCTGTGCGCACACCAAGAAGGGCCATGTAAACAGCAGACAGGAATCTGCACACCAGGGGACCTTCACCAGCCACAAACCTGTTAGCACCTTGACCTTGGACTTTTAAGCCTCCAGAACTGTGAGAAATAAATACTTGTTGTTTAAGCCAACCAGTCTGTGTTGTTTTGTTATAACAACCTGAACTCAGAAATGAATTCATGGTGAGCGGCTTAACTGGTTGTCCAGGGGCCTGGAAGGAGAAAAACTAGAAGGAAAGAAATGTGGAGGTCCGGCTTGGGAGTGTGTGGATCTGTGGAAAGGGGCACAGAGAGCGAAGATCTCCACATCGCAGGTCAGCGCCTGTCAAAGAGCATCTGCTACAGAAGAGGTGCGACATAACAAAGGAAACAGAGTGATTTAGCCAGATGACAACACCCATCTTCTGTCATTGGCCACCCGAGTGCTGGTACAATGAGTACAGGATTGAACCAGCCGTGGTGTAGGGATGGGGGTTGTGCATGGGGCCAGCATGTGCCTTCCATTCCACAATGCTGATCTAATTATTGCTACTGTCAGATGGCACCTTGATGACAACAGAAACCAAGGCTGAACTTCTGATTCGGCACAATCCCCAGAATAGCCACGTGGTGCCAAGGCAACTGCATTTGACCCATTTCATCCTAGAAGGAGCAGAAATTCATTTTGACTAGAATCAATACATATTCCTGGAGAGGATTCTCATTTCATGCCCGTAGGGCCTTAGCCAGCACTGCTAACAGGGGCTCGCAAAGTGCTTAATCCACATAACATCACATCAGAACAAGGGGTCCCTTTACAGAAGAGGGGATATGGCACTGAATGCGTGACCCCCGGATCCTCTGGTGCTGTCCCATACTGTACCACCAGAGGCTGCTAGTCTCATACACTGATGGCAGGCCTTTGGACGGCACAACTGAGGTGCCAGTTCAGAGACAATAGGCTGTGAGAAATAGGTACACTCAAAGATTCCGTACACACTCCAAATCGATAATCACTATACGGCGCTGCCTCCCCAACGTGGAGAGTATGCAGTTCGGAAACCAAGGGGTAGGAGCAGGGGGCGTGCTATTTATCATTATTTCCAGTGACCCTCCTTGGGATTTTTTTGTTTCCCATCCTTGTATCTTTAAGTACGTGGGCCCCCAGAAAGAAAAGAGTTTCTACTTGGGGATAAATCAGGAATCCCATTAGGCTTTAAATTACGGAAATCGGTGGGAACTCTGGATTACTCATTCCAGAGGACAAGCAACCAAGAAGAGTCACTGCCTCGGCAGATGACCAGGGGAAGTCAGGCTCCCTTTACACATACAAAGAAGCACAGAGTATGTGTGGCACCCAAGCAATTCATTTAGGCATCTTTTCTTATTCTCCTGCACAATTTTGCCTGTAAATGAATAAAGTGCAGCAGCCACAGCTCAAGAACGAAATAGTGACCAGTCTAAGAACCCTCGAGAAGGAGATAAGCCACCCAGCCCAGCAGAAATGCTAGCTGAGGGGGAGGGAAGCCCACAGTGTGGTAGAGGAGTCAGGTAATGAGCACCAGTGATGGCCTGGAGTTTAACATTAGCTACAGGGGTTATCGTTCTTCTCCCTAACTTTCCTCTTGTAAGTTTCCCCCAGGAAAAAGGCCCAGCAGAATTCCAGTGAATCTGCTGAGCAAGGGGTGGACTGTAGTGAACGCCGTGATGCACTGACCAGATCCTCCCTCCCTGACAGAAGGAGGGGTTTATCCCCCAAGTTGCTAGAAGTGCTCCTGGATAACCAGTCCCAGCCCCCCACCCCACCCCCTGCCTCCCGCAGCTGTCAGTCCTCTCCAAATATTGGGCCCTACTGAACAGACTTACCTTGCCAAGTTACTCCCCTTTCCTGGGCACAGACTGAATTTGCTAATAACTGATCAACGCTGGGGTGTTGTATCCTGGCCTCTTTGTCCCAACTCAGACAACTTCAAAGAGCCATCCCAGCTTCAGACCGCCCCGTGGGGTCAGCTGATGCTTTTTTAAATGATTACATTACTGTTTAACTTTCCCCTCAGCCCAGCCTTCCCTTCTTCCTTCCCTCCCCTTTATACAGATTAACTCTGAGAGCACGTTCTGGTACAGTTCCTGACCACTAATCTCCTGAGGGTCAGCTTCCTGGGACTCCCTATCCGCAAGAAACAGGCAAGGAAGTTACGCGGACCAGCACGTGGCTGCTGTGGAGGACTGAGGCGCAGTCTCCTTAGGGTCCCTCTCTAAACCTATGCTGAACACGTTTCAGAATTTTGCCACCGAGGAATGATGGTGTCACAGTATTTATATACCAATTCCTACCCTTCGTTGGCTGAGGGGGTCACTCTGAAGGTTTTAACACTCTGGCACTTTCTTCCTGCTCAGTGTGAAGGCTGGGGAAGTTCCTGCAGTGAGAGAATATCATCAGGCGGCCCTACCCTGTAAGGGGGACTGTCCCTGGGGCAGGTGCAGGGGTTACAAGAGGAACATCGATGTCATCTACAACAGAGGTCGCGTGGAGCCATGTGATGCATTTCCATTGAGGGGGGGAAAGCTCAATTATATTTGTGAATAATAATAGAATGAACCCCAAATGATTGCTGGAATAAAGCATCATATGTTGAGGTCGCGAGGAGGGAAAGCATCTCGTGAGTCTTTGTCACCACATATTTTCAGTGTGGAGTCCATGAGACACAAGAGGGACAGGCGGTGGGGGCGATGGGGTTGCCGGGAGGAGAGGCACATCGTGAGCGTGTTTTCCAGACCAACAAGCGTTTCATGGCTCCTGTCCTCAAAGGGAGGTAAAGGTTTTGAGGAGAGGGACTGCCCTGCCCTTCTTTGATGTGGAGGAATGTCTTAGGTTTGGGGGCCACCCCGCCTCCCTAGGCCAGGCGCCATGATTGATGTGATAGAAAAGCTGGGCCTCAGGTATCAGCTCAGTGACCTGAGCCATGTTAGTCTCTGTGACCTCTCTAAATTGCTATTTCCTCACTTATAAAATGAAGATAATAATACCTATTTCATGGGGTTGTTGAGAGGAGTCGAGGAATGTGAGACAGCTGACATAACTTGGCAGATGGGGTGCTCGGTAAATGTTCCTTGCCTTTTCCTAAAATATATTTTTAGGGTGAATGAATGAATGGATTTAAACCTGAAAAATTCAGTAGCATCGCGTAAAAGAAAAAGTTGTCATGAAGGAGTTAATGAAGGATTATGTTGTCATGAAGTATTGTTGTTATCATGAAGGATCATATTGTCAGGAGACGAATTAGTTTTATGAGGTCTCATTTCAGTGAAATTGTCAGAGAAGGCTTCTAAAAGGCTCTAGTATGAATAGTATTTTAACTTAGTTTCAGGCTACAGTACATCTATATGGAAACAAAGAGACAGCCACAGTGGTAATTGATTAGGTCACTTGGAATCTGTTTATCATTCATGTCTTTAAAATGCCTTTTTGAGTCAAAACCACTCTACTTGATCTTTTTATGACTTTGGAATTTAAGAGCATGTTCCAGTTCTCTGGAGCTGTTTCTGAACTATTTTTAAATGTATTATATCCCAAGTGGGAGAGTAAAAAACACTTAGTACTTATTCCCACTAATTTCTCCTCTTTTGAGTACAGTCCATCTTCCCATTTGTTCCTCATCCATTTTACCACTCACTACAATGTAGTTTCCGAAAGACTGAAATAACTTACTCAAGACTACTGGGTGAAAGAATTTCCAGATCAGTTTTCAAGATTTTCATTCATCTTCCTGAAACTTCAAATCCTCGCAGTTGTCGACTATACCCCAAATCCCTGAATTTGTCATCACCATATTTTTTTTTAGAGAAATTGAAGAATGGCCTTATGCTTTGAGGATTCAAAAAAATAGTTTCAACTGAGGGAAGCCTTGACAATGTCACATACACCCCAAAAGAAACACAGAGTGAGTCTGTGGAAGGCCACCAAGGAAGCAGAGGAGGGTAAGGCCAGGAAAGGTGGTCCGTGATGAGGGGTGCAGTAGGTGGGATTTGGGCTTTGAGTCTGCTCATGGCTATTTCAAATTAATTTTCAATCAGAAGTGGCCCAAAGCCATCTCAATTTATTTGCAATTGGCCATCAGTAATTATAATAAAAGTAATGTAATAGCTAATATATCCTGAGATAATGCTCAGTAAGGTACCTTGTATTAATACTTGGTATTAATACTTTGTAATATTAATACATTTGTATTAGTACTCAGTAAAGTACTTTGTATTAAGTATATACTTACTAAGTAAGTAGTAAGTACAGTATGAAGTGCCTATTGTGTACTATGTGCTTTATAAGCATTATCTCAATGAATCCTTACTCTTGCCCAATGAAGAAGGCTCTTTATACACATATTACAACAGATGAGGAAAATGAGGCTGACAGATGTCCAGTTAATCAGGGTTCTAGCAGGATAAAAAAGGACCTCCGTAAAAGGTTTGAATAAAGTGTTAATGAAGAATCCCTTTGGCCTCCTTTATGCAATTGTGGGCAGAGCTAAAAGGAACCAGTGAGGGAGCCAGCTGTGGAAGAGGGTCCACTGCCAAAATCAGGGCCCTGCAGTGAAGCAGCGAACTCCCTGTCCTCACATCTGCCAGTTCCTCCTATGGGCGAAGCCACCCAGATGCCCGGGGGAAAAGCAGTCCGGCTGCTGCCTTCGATGGAGGGAAGCCTCCCAGGGCACAGAGCAGGGTGGAGAAAGAAGGAAAATGCGTTCGGAAGGGAAAGTGGGAAATAACCTCCGTTACATGGCTGCAGGACTTGCTCGTGGCCGGTCAGCTAGAGTGATTTGAGAACTCATGCTATGTGGCATATCACAGGTCCAAGAGAATTGCTTCATTATTGTTTGTAACATGGGTCCTAGAACTGCAATAGAATATCTTACCCGTTCATGCTCTACCCGTGACAAGTTCAGCCTTCATCCTTGAAGAGGCCAGAGGTGGGCAGAGCTGGCTGATTCCCAGAGCTCTCTTAGTGGTAATGAGCACAGCTGGTCTTCTCTGTAGGTTATGGTCTTAGGGGCTAAAGAAACCTTCTACATAAAACAAAATCACTTCCCTATTTTCTCTCAAGGCCGGGAAACCTCAATTTCAATAGATAAGGCAAAGTTGTTTAGTTTCACCACCACCCAACTTTAAACTTTGATCTCCTTTTGCTCACTCAACAGAGATACCGAAGGTCATGGGAAAATATAATTGGCAAAGGGGTAAATATACTTGGAAAGTGTATTTTGCTGATAATAATGATGATATTACATTTCAACTAAGCAAAGACTCATGTAACATTTTTAGCTTATTAATTTACATTTAAGTGCATTAACTCAAGGAACCTGTGAAGTAAGCAAGGTAGATATTGCGAGCTCCATTTATAGGCAATTCTTAAATCTTGAGACGTATAAAATCACTTTTGTTGAACTAAACCTCTCCCTCTCTCCATATATATATATATATATATATATATATATATATATGAAAACTTCTTTATATATAATTTTTATACATAATCTTTAGGGGCTCATAAATACGTGCATGTGTGCATGTGTTGCGCTACACCAATCAGGTAAGAATTTTTGTGCACCAACCCTGGTGGAAGCAGAGAAAGCATTGAGTAGGTGACAGGTTTTAGAAGAGAAATACTGAAAAAGCCAGCCCTGCCGCCACCCTCATTACAGATATCCCAGTTTAAATCAGGTCTGAATGAGAAGAAAGCTTTATTCTGGATTAATTAGAGATTTTTAAAAATCCCAGTCCTGTCTAGTACAAATATTTCAATCTCCTAAAAATATTTAAATTCTTTATTAATTCCTGAGAGTAACCAGAAAAATGATGGTATCTGCTGAAGATTTTATCCAAGTCTTGTATAGCCCAAATGGTAACAGAGAAGAAAGTTGCCTTCTGCACGCTTCTAAAAATTCTGTTCCTTTCATCAAGTAGACACTGAGGTCAGTGGGGGCAGCAAGGGGTGGGTAGTTTGGTGGCAGGGGCAGAAGGACTGGATTGAGGAATGAGAGGAATTAAGGAAATGAAGATGGTGAGAGTAGAAGTTTATTTTTTTTAAAAAGGGAAATTCCCTTTTGCAAAGTTTGGTGGTTCAGGTTAAAGAAGAGAGGGAGATGGGCTGGAGACGGATGTGCAATCAATGCAGAAGTTTCTTCTTTTAAAGGGAGAATAATGGAACTGTGTTTGAATACACCATGGATGGCCTAAGAGGGAAGCACAGGTGAAACACAGAAGATAGAAGAGACAAGATGTGGCACATCATCCCAAAAAGGAGAGGAGAGGGAAGGTCCCAGGCACAGGGGAAGAGATTGGACTTGGATGAGGAAGGAGGGTGCCATCCAACAGAAAGGAAGGAGGAAAGAGTGGGTAAAAATATGAGGGGTTGTGTGAATCCAGAAATGCCAAAATAAGATGTTTTTTCTAGATTAGTTGCAATTTTTTCCTTATGAAATTAGAAATAATATAAAAGCATAAAATAAAAAATTGACCCATCTTTTCACTGATTCTGTCTTGTATACTAGTTGCCAACAGATATTTGAGAATCCAATGAATGGATAAACTTTGACATCCTTTGTGTTTTTATAATGATTGGTAACATTTTTAAGCAACATTACTGAGAAGAAGATTTTGAAAATCCCAAATGATCACTTCCAGCTAGCTTTTTGTACCACCTATAAATAAGTTATTTCACATTTTGGAAGTCCCCTATTCAAATGTAAACAGGACACTCTCTCTAATTCACTTTATTCATTCTTTTCTTTTCTTTTCTTTTCTCTTTTCTTTTCTAATTAACATCAGCCAGCAGGGCCCAAAACTTCCTTCACTTTGAGAGTGAAAATTAGAGAAAGCAGCGGCTGTTTGGAGACCCTATGGACAGGTGCCTGTTTGCATTTATGGTCTCTGATCGTTCCTGAGCACGGAATGTTCACAGTCTTTTTAGCTTTTTGAAGAAACAACAATGGTGATACAAAAGGTACAGAAATTAAATAAATTCCTATGTACCCATCACCAGAATCAACAAATCCAAACATTTAGTCATATTTACCTCAAATCTTATTTTTTCTTTTTACCAAATGGCATTAAATGTAACTAATAAAGTCAAAGCTTCCTTGATATGGAAAAGCTGATATAGAGACAGAATGAAGATACAGCAGAGCAAAAGTATAATCAGTTGACCAGTGTCCCTAGAATCGATGGGTGGGTCATGGCAGCTTTGATGGTGACATAGCACAGGTAAAGATATTAGCGTAGGACAGTAGGGGACCTCCTCTTGGCTTTAGCAGGAGGAAAGGATCAAAAGATGGCTATTAATTCAGTCAGTGGCAGGAAATCGAGATAATTATCGTCTTATGATTTCTAGTTTTTTCTGTGCTTGTTTAAGCCCATTCATTTATTGAGAGTGGAGAGGAAGTTTGTGGGCTCTGGAGCGTTGGGAAAATGGAGGTTTGAAACAATCCTTGGTACAGGAAGCAAAATGGGGCCTGATATGGTTCTAGCTCAGCAAATTGCTTCCTTCCTCTAGGACTTTAGTCAAATCTCCTGAATTTTTTTCTGTAAAATAATAGAAGTAAGATAAATAGTTTCTAAGATTTTATTAGGTCATGAAACATAAGGCCTACCTTCTAGTTCACCCAAACCATTGGAAAGGCTCCCAAAGACTTCACCCTGAATTTTCAGATTAGGAGCACTCCAAGCCTCAGTCCCCTTAACAATGTGATTCTATTTCATGGGCTTGTAGGCTTGGCTGGTTGAAAAATTTCAGTGCTTTTCTCCTCCTGTTGACAAATGTCACTTTGTCAGCATTAACTTCATTGTTCATGGAAACATTTTCTTTTTGGAGAAGAAAATGTTAGCAATCAGTCTGAAGCCTTGAATATTTTATGTCAAGTCAAGAATCCATAAAATCATCAAATGTCTCCACTGAAAAGGATTTTTCAGTCTTCATTCAAATGTTTATCCAGATTAGAGGGTCATATGGAGTGTTGCAAGGATTGCATTGGCTGATGTTTCATCCCCTATGGTTTTTGTGCACAGTAATATTTTCTTGACCTATGCCAAAATAGACTTTATTATAACAAGTATAAACTCCCAGGCATATTGTGTCAGCATGGACACTGTCACTGTCTTTGTCAGTGTGACAGCAGACAGACTTCTCATACTGTTTAAATGCATCTCAGAATAGTACAAACTTCCTTGTAAACTTAGTTAAGCAGCGGAAACAATTAAAAAAATTGTTTGCCACTCCTTTCTTCAGCTACCTTTTGCTTGGCTGAAGTTTGCCCTCCAGAAGATTTCTTTTTTTTTTATTCCCCCGGAAATTTAAAAATATGTATATATTTATTGATTATGCTACTACAGTTGTCTCATTTTTTTCTCCCCTATATTCCCCTCTGCCCTGCACACGCCCTCCCACCAGCTTTCCCCCACCCCCCTTAGTTCATGCCCATGGGTTGTACATATAAGTTCTTTGGCTTCTCCATTTCCAATACTATTCTTAACCTCCCCCTGTCTATTTTGTACCTACCATTTATGCTTCTTATTCCCTGTACCTTTTCTCCCATTCTCCCCCCTACCACTCCCTGCTGATAACCCTCCATGTGATCTCCGTTTCTGTGATTCTGTTCGTGTTCTAGCTGTTTGCTTAGTTTGTATTTGTTTCTGTTTTTTTAGGTTCAGTTGTTGAGAGTTGTGAGTTTGTTGTCATTTTACTGTTCATATTTTTGATCACCTTTTTCTTAGATTAGTCCCTTTAATATTTCATTTAATAAGGGCTTGGTGATGATGAACTTCTTTAACTTCATCTGGGAAGCACTTTATCTGCCCTTCCATTCTAAATGATAGATTTGCTGGATAGAGTAATCTTGGATGTAGGTCCTTGCCTTTCATGACTTTGATACTTCTTTCCAGTCCCTTCTTGCCTGTAAGTTTTCTCTGGAGAAATCAGCTGATAGACTTATAGGAACTCCATTGTAGGTAACTGTCTCTTTTTCTGTTGCTTCTTTTCAGATTCTTTCCTTCCCTTTAGTCTTGGGTAATGTAATTATGATGTGCCTTGGAGTGTGCTTCCTTGGGTCCAACTTCTTTGAGACTCTCTGAGCTTCCTGGACTTCCTGGAAGTCTATTTCCTTTGCCAGATTAGGGAAGTTCTCCTTCATTATTTGCTCAAATAAGTTTTCAATGTCTTGCTCTTCCTCTTCTCCTTCTGACACCCCTATGATTCAGATGTTGGAACATTTAAAGTTGTCCCAGAGGCTCCTAAGCCTCTCCTCATTTTTCTGAATTCTTGTTTCTTCATTCTGTTCTTGTTGAATGTTTCTTTCTTCTTTCTGCTCCAAATCATTGATTCGAGTCTAGGTTTCCTTCACTTCACTGTTGGTCCTCTGTATATTTTGCTTTATTTCACTTGACATAGCCTCTACTTTTTCCTCCATTTTACAACCATACTCAACCATTTCTGTGAACATCCAGATTACCAGTGTTTTGAACTCTGCATCTGTTAGGTTGGCTATCTCTTCATTGCTTAGTTCTATTTTATGAGCTTTGATCTGTTCTTTCCTTTGGGCCATATTTTTTTTTTTGTTTTGGGGCACTTATTATGTTGTGAGGGGTGGAGCCTTAGGTATTCACCAGGGTGGGGCAACCCACATCACTGCCCTGTGGCGCTGTCTGTGGCAGGGTGGGGGTGGGGGTCTGGGAGGGAACAACGCCGCTTGCCTGGCTCTAGGCCGGCTTTCAGTCACTTCCCCTGCTACCCACAAGCAAATTGGGCCCTTCTGGTGCTGATTCCCAGGTGGGTGGGTTTGTGTACATTCTAGGAACCTGTGGGTCTCTCAAACAAACTCTCCTGTGAGACTGGCAGTTTCTCCTGCTGTCTCAAACCCCACCGGTTTTTACCAGTAGAGGTTTTGAGGCTTTCTTTTTCCTCACCAGAACCCTGGGTTGCATGGTGTCTCTCTCATTCCCAGTTGTTCCTCCCAGTTTATCCTCATGCAAATGTGGGACTACCTGGTCCACCAACCACAGCCTTGCGCATGTCCTCTCTGCCCCTGGCTGCCCGTTTCCGCCCTTCCTACCAGTCTGGATGAATGTTTCTCCTTTAAATCCTTGGTTACTGGATTTCCATAGAGTTCGATTTTCTGGCTCTTCTGCTTATTTTTTGTTGTTGTCCTTCTTTTGGTTGTGCATGGAGACAAAGTGTATCTACCTACACCTCCATCTTGGCCAGAATTCCGCCCTCCAGTAGATTTCTTAAGAAAACCCTTGGGAACATTAATTCATGAGTTCTTACATGTCCAGCATTTCGCCTTTGTCCTTGGATGGAAATCTGGCTGGCATTATCCCTACCCCAAGTGTCCACAACCATGGGCTTCCTTTCCCTTCTTTACTGCGTCATTGCTTCCCCTCTCACTCTGAAGAAAACTGGCATAACCTATTTTTCATGGGCATAGTTAAGATTATTACTTGAAGGGCTAAGAGATATTTAAATTAACATTCAGTGCATCTAATCTTTATAGCCTTGGTGTTTATGGCGTTAGGAAAAGGTGGTATCTATTCCCTGAGAACTGGTTATTAAAACAAGAACAAAGTGGTCTTGGGTGAGGGTTGCCTGGAAAGATATCTTTCTAATCTGTTTATTCCTTGAGAACAAAAAAAGCTACTCTGTGAATCTTATGATTTGACCACCACATATTTGGTTAGTGTTCAGCTGTAATTATTAACATTCCATTCCAATATGTCAATGAGCATTGATTCTGGTCTCCCTAGGAGAACAAGAACAGGAACAACAACAACACCCCCCTCCCCCATAACCCTTGTCTTTCCATGAAGGCACTTGCATAACAATATAGCATTGTCTCTATTATTGACAGGCTTGTAAACTAGCTCTCCAACTGGGATTTTTTCTTTAAGTTTCAACATGACTAAACAAGCAGTTAGCATTGTTTGTTCGAGATAAAGATCTTTTACTGGAACCTTTGTAAAAGGGAGAAAAATGAAAGCCAACATACCACAGAGTGCTCAGGGATGTGTGACTTCAAACAAAGTAATGTTTTTGGTCTTGGGCTCACCCTATCCTAAGAAATGTTTCCTTCCCATTATTAACCTCTCTCACTGGAAATTGAAATATATCTTATTTTAAGTGAGTTGTAGAAAACATCATGGAATTACAGACTCTCAAAGTCAGGACAAACAGCAGAAGTTGTCTAACCAAATTATCTCACTTTCCAGATGAAGAAAGAGTAATCCAACCTGAGTAATAGCCTCACCGTGGTCATATAATTAATAGATGTAAGAGTGAAACCAGGGCCAAAAATGGCTCATGCATCCTCATATAATGTTTTTGGTTTTTTTTTTCTGTCTCCTGATCCTAATTTTGGAAGAGAAAACAAAGAAGAAAGCATATAACTTTAATTAATTAATTCAGTTAGATTGTCTGAAAATCTAGTCTTTGAAGGGTTTTCATAATTTCTTTGCTCACTGGTTGCCCACTTCTTACAAAAAGTCAGCAAGTGAGAAGTTCTAAGAAAGCTTAGTTAAAAAAATACTGGGAAGGGAGTTCAAGATGACAGCATAGAACCTGAGATCACCTCCTGTCACAGACACAAGTATACACCTACACATGGGAAAATTACCTCTGAAGGGGATCTGGAAACTGAATGAACAGAGCCTCTGCAACAAGGAACAGCATTGTGTAGAGTAGGAGAGAGAGAGGGCTATAGTCCCACTATGAAAAATGCCACACCCCAGTTGCAGAGTTTCATGGCCAGGAGGAATCTCACAGGTACAGAACTTTTCCCGGAGGAGTGAGGAATTTGAGCTCCACATCAGGCTCTCCATCTTGCACAGAAAAGATGAACCCCTAAAACACCTGGCTATGAAAACCAAAGGGGAATACATCCAGGAAAACTATGGAACTGCATGAAAAGAAAAACCCAATTTTAAAACACTCATGCACAGACTTAATCCACCCAGAAACCAGCACACAAACACCATATAGAAAAGTGTATGGACCATAGGTGAAGGCGATCCACATATTAATCTTGAAGCATCTGCTGGAGAGGCAGAACACAGCTGAAGCTCTCCCTGGAAACTGATACCCTGGGCAGCAGCCATTTTTGTGACCGTGTTCTGTTCAGCTGATGTCAGCACTAGCAGGTGCCATTTTGGAATCCTCCTTTTAGCCTTCTAGCTCCAGGTGGAACACCCCACTGAGAGCCACACCTCTCCTGCATTTCAGCCAGAACTTGCAGCCAGCTGGATGATAAACCTGCACATCATTCTATCTGCCCCATATAACAGCCCACCTACTGAACTCTTATCCAGGCATCATAGCTTGCTGGGTAGGGTCAGCCCCACCCACCAGGGCTTCTGCAGCAGTCACATCTGGGTTTCACAGATAATTGGGTTGGGGCCAGCTCCACAGCAGCTGCAGCCCCACCACAACAGAAGGGTGTGTGCTACCCAGAGTGGAGATATACCTGGAGAATATGGCTCTGGTGGCCAGAGAGGATTGCACTGGGCCCCAAAGCATGTCTCCTACATAAGAGCACTTCTTCAAGAATGGGAGACATAGATGACCTACCTAATATAGAGAAAAAAACACAGAGAAGTAGGCAAAATGAGGAGACACAGAAATGTGTTCCAAGTGAAAAAATATGACAAAAGCCTCAGGAAAAAAAATGAAACCAAATGGAGATAAGCACTCTACCCAATAAAGAGTTCAAAGTAATGGTCATAAGAATGCTCCCTGAACTCAGGAGAAGAATAGATGAAACACAGTGACAGCTTCAACAAAGAGCTAAAAATATAGGAAAGTATCTACCAGAACTGTATAATACAGTAAGTAGAGGGAATCAACAACAGAATAGATGATACAGAAGAACAGAGATCTATCATCTGAAAGACAAATTAGTGGAAATCACCCAAGCTGAATATGACAAAAAGAAAAACAATTTTTAAAGATTAAAATAGGTTAAAGGACCTCTGGAACAATAGCAAGCATAATGACATTCTTATTATAGGGATCTTAGAAGGAGAAAAGAGAGTGAAAAGGGGAATAAACTGACTTGAATAAGTAATAACCAAAAACTTCCTTAACCTGGAGAAGAAACAGACATCCAGGTCTACAAAGCACAGAAAGTCCAAAATAAGATGAATCCAAAGAAGTCTATGCAAGACACATTATAATTAAAAATCCAAAAATTAAAAATAAAGAGAGAATATTAAAAGCAGCAAGAGAAAAGCAGCTAGTTGCATACAATAAAAACATCATAAGGCTATCAGCTGATTTTTTGGTGAAAGCCTTGTAGGCTGGAAGGGAGTGGCACAATATATTCAAAGTGCTGAAAGGAAAAATGAAATACTACAATCAAAAATACCTATCCACCTCTTAGTTCATGTTTTAAGAGGTGTGGGGATGATGGGATGGGGTGTAGAGCAGAGGGGATAAAGGGGAGAAAAAAATGGGACAATCGTAATAGCATAATCAATAAAATATAACCCCCTCCCCCCCAAAAAGAATACCTATCCAGGAAGGTTATCACTCAGAATTAAAGAGAGATAAAGAATTTCCCAGACAAGCAATAGCTAAAGGAATTTATCACATTAAACTGGCCTTATGAAAAACATTTAAAGTGACTTTGTTAGCTAAAATGAAAAGGCCATAACTAGTAATAAGAAAACATATGAAAGAAAAAACTCTCACCGGTAAAGGCAAACATATAGTAAAGATAGTGGATCAACCACTTATAAAGCCAGTATAAAGATTAAAAGACAAAACTAGTAAAATCACCCATATCTACAATAATTTATTATGGGATACAGAAAATAAAAAGATGTACAAGAGTAAAATATAATATAAAAGCATAAAATGTGGAGGGGAGGGGATAAAAATGTAGTACTTTCAAAATGTATTTGTACTTAAGTGACCACCAAATTGAAACAGTATCCTATGTACACAGGTCATGATATATGAACCTCAAGGCAACCAAAAACCAAAAATTGTTCATACACACTCACAAAAGAGAAAGAATCCAAACATAACACTAAAGAAAGTCATCAAATTTCAAGGGAAGAGAACAAGAGAAGAAGAAAGAAACAGAGAAAAGCTGCAAAAATAACCAGCAAACAATTAATAAAATGGCAGTAAGTACATACCTATCAAAATTACTTTAAATGTAAATGGATTAAATTCTCCAATCAAAAGACATAGGGTGGCTGAAGGGGTTAAAAAAAACAAGACCCATCTATATGCTACCTACAAGAGGCTCATTTCAGAGCTAAAGACACACAGACTAAAATTAAGGATATTTCACACAAAAGGAAAAGAAAACTTGGGTAGCAATGCATAATAATAAAGGAAACAATCCAACAACAGAGGATATAACACTTGTGAATATTATGCACCCAACATAAGAGCATCTAAATACATAAAACAAATATTAACAGACAAAAATTGATAGTATACAATAATAGTAGGATACTTTTAAACCCCACTTACATCAATGGATAGATCATTCAGACAGAAAAATCAATAAAGAAACATTGGCCTTAAATGACATGTTAGACTAGATTGACTTAACAGATATATACAGACATTCCACCCCAAAAAGCAAAATACACATTCTTTTCTAGTGAACATAGAACATTCTTCAGGATAAAAAATATGTTAGGCCATAATACAAGCCTCAGTAAATTTATGAAGACTGAAATAATATCAAGCATCTTTTCTGACGACAACAGTAAGAAACTAGAACTCAATTACGAGAACTGGAAAAAACTCTAACACATGGAAGCTAAATAACATGCTATTGTTTAGGGTCAATGAAAAAACATTTTTTAAATACCTCAAGATAAATAAAAACAAAAACACAACATTCTAAAACTCATGAGACACTGCCAAAGCTATTGTCAGCGGGAAGCTTATAGTAATACAGGCCTACCTCAAGAAACATCTCAAATAAACAATCTAAAGGAAATAGAAAAAGAAGAACAAACAAAGCCCAAAGTGAGTAGAAGGAAGGAAATAATAAAGATCAAAGAGTGAAATAAATAAGCTAGAGTGGATATGAAATATCCACTATGGAAAACAGTATGAAGGTTCCTCAAAAAAAATTAAAAATAACCCTGGCTGGGTGGCTTGGTTGGTTGAAGTGTCAGCCCAAGCACCAAAAGGTTGTGGGTTTCATCCCTGGTCAGGATGGGTATCAGAGGCAACCGGTTGATGTTTCTCTCTTACGTTGATGTTCCCTCTCTCTCAAATCAGAGAACATGTTCTTGGGTGAGGATTAAAACAAAAACAAAAACCCAAAACAACAAGAAAAAACCCCACTCTCTTACTTTTTGGCTCAACACATTGTTCTAGGTTGATTTTGTATTTTCTTGGCTCCAACCTTGGAATCAGCCATTCTTCCCAAGAGGTTAATTCCTTATATGAGGGGAGACCACCTGTCCCCCCAAAACCCCAGAATTTATTTATAAAAAGTTGTGTATTTATTCTTACATGTTAAAACTTCAGTCACCTTCAAAGTACTCTCCATTTGATGCAATACACCCATTGAGACATTTTTTCCACTGCTCAAAATATTTTTTAAACTTGTCAATTTGGATGCTTTTTAGTGCTTCTGCTGTTTTTTGTTTCACTTCTTCCACATCAGCAAAACATTGACCTTTGCTGACTTTTTTTCATTCAGGGAAACAAACTAACAAAAAAGTCACTCAGGGTGAGATCAGGTGAATAGGGAGGGTGGGGCACAGGGGTCATGCCATCTTTGGTCAAAAACTGCTGAACACAGTGCGGTGTGGGCAGGCGTGCTTGTAAATCACCCATAATGAAATGGGCAAACACGTTGAGTCTTCAAAAAAAAAATTCACTGAAGCCAAATGCAGCCTCTCACAATAATGCCAGCTAGTACGCTGATACAGATGGGTTCCTGGAACACTCACCTAGCCGGAGCAGCCTGTACTACAAGGGGCCCGCCCTCTAGGGGATAATTCCAGGGTTTTTTGGGTCCCCCTCATAGTGAAGAATGACATTTAAAAAGCAGTATCTGGGCCCCAGGTGAATGAATTGCTCTTTGAGAGTTGTAGCTCCTGGACTTTCTCAGTAGCCAGAGATAGAGAAAGCACACACACACACATTCATATCTATATTTTTGGTGTCTTAAATCAGAATTTTATTAAATTGGATAACTGCTTTATCATAATTTTTTAAAAAGCCATGCATTCAATTTGAGTCATTTATCTAATCAATATTTGAAGGGCAATAGGCTGTATGGAAATAATGAGTTAAGAAACAGACCTATATCAAATGCTAGCTCTGTCATTTAAGAGCCATATAAATTTGACCCGACTACTTACCTTTGCCGATTTTGTTTCTTCATCTAGAAAATAGAATGAATAATATCTATTTCTCAGATTTGGGTCAGAATTAAGATAATATATTACTCATAGACCTGACACTTTACATCTCCTTCCTTGCATTAGTCAGCACTCAGTTTTATGTGAGAAAACATTTTTTAGCTTAGTTAGGAAAGAGAATTTTATTTGTGCCATGTAACTCAAGGTTGGAAGGCAAGAAGGGGCTGCATGGTGCAAGTAGGAAGTGAGGCACTGCCAGACTTTTCCCATGTGAAGTTAGTTGGAGCCCACGCAGAACTAGAACCAGAGACATCTGAGAGCAAGAGGATCTAAAGTGGTGATTTAAAGAGAACGAGAGAGATGTGCAAACAAACTTTGTCTGCTGTCCTCCACTGTAGACAGGCATTGTGAGCTCCAGGATCTGACTGGCATTCCAGGCAGCCTGTTGTTAATGCATGTACGTCTTAGGCTAGGTGTGCAGTATCCAAATTAATCCCAGCTCACGTAATATATATTTCTAATATTCTGCGATACCACACTGATGTTCTCATTCTGGACTTTGACTTGAAGAATCAGCAGCAAATATGACTCACCTATTTGAGGCAGCTGAGGGAGTGTCCATGGGAAATTAAAATGGGTCAAATCATACCCATAGTTATAACTTATAGTCCCATCATCTGAACTCGATGGCTTTCGAAATCCCAGCCAAGCATTTCTGAGCTCCTACTTATGGAACTATCAGGGGAACATAAATCAGTAATATACAGCCCTTACTCTTAAGCTACTCATCATCTCACTGGGAAGGAACTGCGATACCTGGCAAAGCGTAACGCGAGCTGTGCCTGCAGGAGCGAGAGAGGAAGGCCTGACTCTTATTGGATTGACAAGGGAAAATGTGCTGGGATTTGAAGATTAAATAGCGTTTATACTTGCAAATATAAGGGAAACGAACTTCCCAAGTAAAGAGCTTGAGCAAAGGCATGAAGACATGGAAGTGCATTGAGAGCAGAAACACTTGGAATGGAAGGGTAAGTCTCCTAGGTAATGAGTGCATTGCAGAGCCACAAAACAGGCCTTGTCCCTGTTCATTTCCTTCGTAGCACCTATTATAATTAGTAAGTACATATTTATTGGTTTCTTTATTTGCTTATATTTTCTAATTTCTTTATAGGTTTATGGATTTGTAACATAATTTAAGCATAAACACACACAGATGGGGAAAAGTAGATTTACAGTTTTAGTATGCAAAAGAGAGTTTACTCGTGTATTATTTATTTATTAATTATTGTATTATGTATTTGTATCATTTCCGTATGAACTGTAAACTGACTTTTGCTCACCCCTGTGTACAAACTGTGCTGTCACCACACCAGCCATCTGTCACTCATAATGCTTTTCATTTCTAGTAAGGGCTCTTCTGTTTAGAATTCTAGGAGACAAATATTTTCATCATCATTACTAAAATGTCAGGTGAATAGCTCTCTTGCCAATTATTCCATTTTAATATGTGGAGCTATTGTCTTGAGAATACCATCGGTCCTGACGAATCAGTTCCTTCTAGCTCCTAACCATTAACCATTGAGACCTCCTACCAGTTTTAGGGATTTGCAGCCATTGGGCAGAATCCCCTTGCACTGATTTTACTTGTGCGGGGCTGGCGTTGAGTCCACTCTTACCTTTGTTCACAAGGGACAAAGGGAAGAGGTGTGTTTGCTGTGCCTTCCTTAGAAGTGGTAGAGCAGGCATGATTTAATTCAAGACTGTACAAGAGATTTACAAATTTAGCAAAATAGAAGGGTTTTTTTCCCCACACGGGTTCTTCTGTTTAAAAATTCCAGAGAATTTCTTCATTTATCCTCAGAGATTGTATGACTCCTATTTGGTGACTGTACAATAGCATTGCATTTGGACTACTCAACCTTGATTTAACCCCCCGAAACTGGTATCTTTGTCCTTGACTCTTTATCTGTAAATGGGATCTATAATGCTGATTTCACAGAAGAGTGGTTTAACGACTTGGCTGAAAGAGTGGCACAGATAAAGCATTTTGTGCTTTGTCACCTGGATTGAAGAAATGCACTAAGCACAGTAAGATAGAAAATTATGAGACCACTAACCTAAAAAAATAAAATTATTAGCTCAGATACTCAGCATCTCTGTCCTGATACCATTCAGAACTTTTTGTTATTTAGAAATCAGAACATAGCTTCATTGAATAACATGTGCACACTGCATAACTATGTGATTAATTAACACATTTTAAATATTTTGTATTGCTCTTAAATATTCAGTTAGGAGTAAAGTCCTTTAAAAAAAAACACTACTGTTTATATCTATGTCTGTGTGTTTTGAAGTTGGGTATAGGTATTCAAGACCTGAAAGTGTCCACTTTTAAAAGAGAGAGAGAGTGAGAGAGAGAGAAAGGGAATAAACAATTACCATGGTGTCCCATGGCAAAATTTTTCTACAATGTTAAGTGAGACAGAATAATCAACATTAACAAGAGGGTCTGATATTCCTGGTTTGAGCAGCATATACCATAGGCAGTCTTAAAGGAATGAAAATGGATAGCCCAGGCCAGTGCATAGCCTTTAGCCAAGAGGATGAGAAGCCATATCCAGGGAGGTGAGCTGAAGCACAGAGTAGAAAGACAAGGAGGGCAGTTGGGACCATCATCTGAGGCAGGTACAGTGACCCAGACTTGAAGATTTCCAATCTCTGTTAGAGGGTGGGTCCCACCATGCCTGGAGGAGGGGCAGTGGTTGTCGGCTGGGGCCCAGAGCAGGCCTGAGCAGCTCCTGTCCCCTGCCTGAGCCGGGTTCTTCTTGCTCTGTGACTTCCCGTGTGGCCTCACGCCAGTGCCAGGCAGAGCCAGGACTTTCCATTTCCAGGCTGGAAGAAAACCAAGGATGCTTGAGCCAAACCAAATGTTGACAGTTCTTCAAGCACTTCTACCACGTTGGAATGGAGCACTGTAGCCAAATAAAGTTAAAATTTCAAATTAAAGAAAATGGAGTTGGGTGAGAAAACAGGAGACCTCGTTCAACCTTGAAATCCATGGGCTTATCCTCTGAGGCACTGGGAATCTCTCCTCCCCAGGGAACCAAGGCAGCTGAACAGCTTTCTCTCGCCTTGGCTGGTAGATCCAAACCTTTTTGTTACCATGCCCCTCCTTTGTTGTATATGTATGTCTTCTAGCTTCCCTCATTTTTTGCTCACCTTTTTTTTTTTAATGAAACCATCCATATTCCTTTATTTAATTACTCCCAAGCAAAACAATCAATCAAAAAAGTGTGCTCATTACATTTTTCTTGAGTCACACCAAGCTGTTAACTCACCAAGGGTGAAGAATCAATATGCAAAATATTTAATAAAAATTAATTTATAAAGCCACTCCAAAAATATTAGTACACACCTGTTCATGATTCATATTCTTGAGAACTGGTAAAACTCAATGACCAGCATTTTATCCACCTTTAGTTTCCCCTCAGTCATACTAAGGATGGAATTATTGGGAGCTGGCTGATGACCAGCATGTGATAATATAGTGAATTTTTGGAACGGCATATTGATTAGCTTCCCACTGATGACCACTTTTCCTTGGAACTGTTCTCCTTCCCTGGACAAAGGTGCTGCCTGGGCACAGAAAGTGCCCAGCTGTCTCCTGTCATCATCAAAGTGGTGATAACAAAGATGGACAAAACACCCTGGTGTCTTCTCCAAAGTCTGGGGAGGAAATGTCTCAAGCCACCGAGTCAGTAACTTAAACAGTGGACAAAAACAGGAACAGCTAATTTGTCATAGGAGAAAAAGACCTGGTTGTTGATATATCTGTGTGTGTTCAATTCATCATATTCAACTGGAAGGCCTTTGGGTAGAATACTCCTCACCTATCTGTCAGGTTGGACCACGTTAAATTACCGATAATCAACCAGTCCTGAAATACGAGAATGATAATGCCACACAGTTCCACCCAAATAATTTCTACCTGACCTTCACGACTTGGCTCAGGCATCCCCTTTTCAGGGCTCCTTCTCTGGCTTCCCTGATCTAGATGGTATCATTCTGCTCCCATTGCATCCTGGGTATGTAACTGTGTCATACATATTTCCCCATGATGCAATTTGGGTTTACCTCTATATCTTTCCCACCAGACTTAGGGTAAGTAACTCTGTCTGATTTAACTTTGAATACCCCTGCATGTAACTCAGTGACTGGTAAATAGTAGGCATTCAGCAAGTGCTTAAGGAAATGAGACTGTAAAAGAGAAAAGCTATCTAGGCAGTGAGTATGGGTGTCAAAATTCATAATCTTCTCATTTAAATAAGGCTGAGGTGGGGATGAATCTCCTTGGGTATAGTTCCTTAAATATAGCTTCCTGTAAATCTGTGAAAGAAAGAAAGAGTTATCTGCTTCACATACACCCAAAAAACAATGGTTGGGCAGGCATAGGGCAATTGGTATAGATACTTCTTCTCAAAAAGGGGAGAATGGGATACACAAAGGAGTCACTGCCCTTGGCAATTCTGCAGTTCAACAGGGAGAATGTTGAAGTTCCTTCATTTGTTTTCGAGGCCTGGGAATATGTCTCCATGGCTCTTGGCTCCACTCTCTGGACTATCGTGCCACCCTCTGAGTCAAGGAAGGTAACACTTGTTTGTAGCCGAAACATTTCCTCAGTCCGCTTTTTGCCAGTAGAATATTGGAGCCTTCGATGCCTCTTTTCATTTTGTCCTGTCTCTGTCCCCTTTCTGTCCAAGTCGGCAGTATTTCTGTTGATATGGTTTTCTCAAAAACTATGTGTGTGTCCATGAAACTCACTGGGGTTCACACCATTACACAAAGGCCACATTCATGGGTCTCTTCTAGATCAGCTCTTCGCGACACGGCTCCTGCTGAGGGGGCTGAGGCAGCCTTCTAAGCTCCCCACAGGCCCTATTGTTTGGGGAGATTTGTGAGCTGCATCTTTAATCTCTTTAAAGAGCCTTTTGTGGATCGAATGATAACCAGCAACTTTCATCTTCCTGAGGTCTGAAGAAAATATACGGTCACTTTTTGGGCTTTATCTCTAGACCACATTTTCCTGACTGCACTCAGATGTCATTTCTTAATTGTAGCCTTGTTTGTTTGTTTTTGTTTTGTCTCTAGAAAAGCAGAGACTTCTAAAAAATCCTCAAGGTCTGGTTCCTTTCTGTTTAGCAGGCTTTCCCCCAAGTTCTCTCTTTACTCTTGCATTTTATGATAAGCAGCAAGGAAATACTAGGCAGCACACTTCTTGGCAACCTCCTCGGAAATCTCCTTAGCTAGATTACCAAGTTATTTTGGCTCCTTTTCTGCTTTCCACATAAGTGAAGATGACAGTATGGCTATGATTTCTGCCAATACATAAAAAGGACACCCTTTCCTCCAGTTCCCAATAAAGTGTCTCTCACTTTCCTTTGAGCCCTTACAGGCAGCGCCCTCAAGGTCTTAATTTCTGTTGCCAGTTTGTTCATGGCAACTTAGCCTCCTTTTTCATACTCCTCAAGGTCTTTCCAGCCTTCTCCCATTGCCTGGTCCCAAAGCACCTCCGAAATTTTAAGTATTCATTATGAATGCACCCCAAATCTAGTACCAAAATATTATGAGTTATGTATTACTGCATAACAAATTATCCTAAACTTAGTGGAGTAAGATAGTATACATTGTGTCACAGTTTCTATGGGTCAGGAATCCAGATGCAACTTTTAGATTGGTCCTTGGCTCAGTGTCTCCCACAAGGGTCCAGTGAAGGTGTTAGAGGGGCTGCAATTGTCGCAAGACTTGAATAGAAGAGAGTCCTCTTCCCAGCTTAGTGACATGTTGTTGGCAGGATTCAGTTCCTGGCAGGCTGTCAGACGAAGGACACCTAATTTCTTGCAACATGGACCTTTCCATAGGACCGGTCACAATATGGCAGTTGGCTTTATTGAAATGAGCAAGTGAAAAAAAAGTGGGAGAGAGTGTAAGCCAGACAAAAGTCACTGTCTTCTATGATCTACTTTCAGAAGTGACATTGCATCACTGTTTCTACATTATATTAAAAATTATAAGCAAGCCCACACTAAAAGGAAGGGTATTACAATCGGCATGAATAAAAAGAAATGGGGATCATTGGGACCCATTTTAGAAGCTGCTGAACTAGAACTTCATGAAGATGCATGATTGGGCATTATTATTTTACAAGTTGATATTTATTCAAAGCTTATTATGTGCCACTCACCGGTCTAAATGTTTTGCATACACTTTCCCTGTGACGGAAGTGTTCTTATTATCCCTATTTTACATACAAATAATCTCAGAATTTAAGCTTAAGTAATTTAAATTTAAGAACTTAAATAATTTGCCAAGGATTTCCAGGGAGTACACGGTTAAGCCAGTATTGAACCCAGGGCAACCTGGCTCTAGAGCCTCTTCACGGCCACAACCTACACCTTCTTACAAAACAAACAAACAAACAAACAAACGAAAACATAGGACACCAATGAGGAATAGATAGGTAGCTGGATCTAGATGTTACGGAGCGCTCATTAAGTAAAAAAATTTAGAGCAATTTTCTTTCTTCTGAACTTTTCATAGTGGTGTTGTAAAAGAGACAGAATGATAAATACCTCTTTATTAACTTTATATTTTCATAAACTTTCTTTTCATGGGAAAAATTATGACTGGAGAGATTTGAGTGACTTGTTCTAAGACTCTAAACTGTATGCTGCTTTTAAAAAATATATACTAAATATTTTCCCATATCATTAATCATTAAAAAAATGACAATTAATTTCTGAACTTCTTGAGATTTAATTAAATATTTATAACATACTGCTTCATCGAGTATGGTACTTTAAAGGCTATTTTTTATTTTGAGGTCAGAAGGCCACAGAACCATTCTGAGAGTGCTTGAAACATCTGAATTAAAAGCTTTAAAGTTACAGTGTGTTGCTATGTATATTAGGAATTCTGGGGGAAAATAATGTTTAAAGCACAACAGAGAATGTCAGGAAATATGTCAGTTAGACTCTCCTCCCCCGTACCCTTTGAACTTCGCATTGAAATGGAAGACCTATTATAAAGTTAGGGGGACACAGCAGCAGCTCTGGAACCACTGTCCACAGATGGGATTCTATGAGGAATTCTCTGATACAGTAGGACAAAAATGGATATTTTTAGCACTGTTTTTCTTTTTAAATTATTATACAATACCATTAAAGTGTTAAGAAAAAGGCAAGTATGCAAAATTTAACATTACTAGCACAGTATTTCTAAGATTCATCCATGCTTTGGCACTAACTTGCTGCATGATCCTGGTCGGGAAATCTTGAGTGCTTCTAGGAGACGTTACAAAGCTTAATACCTCTATAGTTTCCTATATTTATAAAAAAATTACAATTTGAAAATAATACATGATTTTTTAAATCATAACATTTTTTCTTTATCATGTCTCACATTTTCCTGTTTATTTTTCATGTATAGTTATATTTATTACATGCTGAATACAGTGGAATACTACTTAGCAATAAAAGAAGCTATTAATAACTAAAAATTAGGATAAAAATGAAAAATAAAAGCAAGATGTAGATATAAATCAAACTAAACCAATGATTATATTAAATTTAAATGATCTTAGCACTTCAAGTAAAAGGAGAAACTGGCATATTACATTTAAAAATAAAACCAAACTGTGCATCATCTATATTAATTGTTTAAGACTGCCCCGACAAAACACCACAGCCTCGGTGGCTTACACAACAGAAATTTATTTCCCCACATTTCTGGAGGCTGGATGTCCAAGATGAAGGTATGGGCAGGTTGGTTTCTCCTGAGACTCCTGTGGCTTACAGAAGTGTTTATATCTTTTTACCCTCATACCAAAAATGTGCAAGAGTTTTTGTTGCTTCACATCTTTTCCCAACCTTGGTGTTGTCAGTGTTGTTCATTTTAGCTGTTCTGGTGTTTGGGTAGTGGTATCACACTGTAGTTTTCATTGTCATTTTTGTGATGATTAATGATACTGAATGATTTTTATGTACTTAATGCCTATTTATTATTTTTCTTTGTATCTGCTCAAATCTTTTGCTCATATTCTTAATTTTTTAATTATAAAATTGTGAAAGTTACTTATATATTCTAGATATAAGACCTTTGTCAGATATGTGTTTTGCAAATATTTTTTAATTCTGTGAGTTGTTTGTTTTCATTTTATGATGATGACTATTGATGACCTATTTTAAATTTTGAGGACATAGCATTTAAAACAACTTTTCTTTTTATTGTTATTACTTTCTTTGTCTTATCTAAGAAACCTTTGCCTACTCTCAAGTCCTAAAACTTGGTAGTTTTTATGTGCAGGACTTTGATTCATTTCAAATTGAATTTTGTATCAGGTATCAGGTAAAAGTCGAAGTTCATTTTTTATATGGATTTAATGAACTTACTTTTTAGAAACTGAAGATATCTTTCTGTCATGCACTCTTTCATTTATATGATTCTCATTTTTTGTGTTAGATATAGAAGATAATTGTAGGAGTTATTTTGTATCTTTTATCAATATTTGTATCATTTTAGGCTTGCCTGCAGGGGACAGAGATCAGAAAAACTGACTCAAGAGAGCTAGACATTTCTCTCTTACACAGCAAGTCCAGGAGCCAACAGTCCCAAGCACACAGAGCACCTTAATGGTCATCAGAGGCTCAGGCCCCTTCTGATTTCTCACCTGCCATCCCTAACCTGTAGCCCTCATTCTCATAATCTAACATGGGGATGGATATCTAGCCAATATGTCCATGTTCCTAGCAATGGGATGGAGGAGGGAAAAAAATGCATTTGGGTGTCTTTCAGGTGACTTACCATAAATCCCACTTTTATGTTATAGGCCAGATTTTAGTCATTTCATTGCACCTAGCTACAAGTGAGTATTTTAGCTAAGTGGCTAGGAGATCAACTAAAAGTTGGGCTTCCAGAAAGGGGAAATGACTGTAAGAAGTATTCAGTACTCTCCTCAATGGTATATAGCACTGTGATACTTTAGAAAAAAAAAATCTAACTATTTAAGTTTAAACAATAACAACAACAACAACAGAAAACAACCCGTAAGCTTTTCTTTTTGGAAAAAAAAATTCACATTTGTTTTCCCTTAATTTTCAATTAATCTTTTCCATCATATAATTGCAATAATAATAAAAGGTCATTTTCCTTGCTTTGGTATCACTTCTATCCTTCCTTGACCTGTTAGAAGAAGCTTTGGAAAAAGCACAACAACTAAACACCACTGTGTGGAAAGAGGCTATTTATTTAATACACACAAGGAAATAATGACCCCAGCTAACTGAGTCTAAGGAAATAAGGCATTCCAGATCATTCCTAACCTCAATTTCCCCAAAATAGGGTTTCATAAAATCTTTGAGGGATTAATGCCCTAGAATTAAGTACTCTATAAACTTCACTGCACATATATTCTCTGTATTCCACCTTCCTTTCTTATGTTGTTTTCTTTTCTTTTCACCTCGGACCCTAAAAATCTGTTTTAAAATCTCAACAGCTATTTAAAATTGTTGGCAAAAATGGTCACATGTACCAAAATGCAAGCAACAAAAGCAAAGATAAACAAGTGGAACTACATTAAACTAAAAATTGGCACAGCAAGAGAAACAACAAAATGAAAAGGCAACCTACAGAATGGAAGAAAATATTTGCAAATCATATATTCTATAGGGGGTTAATATCCAAAAAATATAAAGAACTAATAAAACAGAAAAAAAAAAGAAATCCAATTTAAAAGCGGGCAGAAGAATTGAATAGACATTTTTTTCCCCCAAAGAATACATACAAATGGCCAACAGGGACATGAAAAGATGCTCAACAGCATTAATCTCATTAATCACCAGGGAAATGTAAATCAAAACCATGATGAGATACTGTCTTACACTTGTTAGAATGGCTATTATCAAAAAGACGAAAGGTAACCATCGTTGCTGAGGGTGTGGAGGAAAGGGAGCCCTTGTGCACTGTTGGTGGGAATGTAAATTGGTATTGCCATTATGGAAAACAGTAGGGAGGTCTCTCAAAAAAATTAAAAAATAGATCCACCATATTAACCAATAATCCCACTTCTGGGTATGGTATACATCTGAAGGAAATGAAAACAGGATCTTGAAGAGACACCTGTACCCCCAGGTTCATTGTAGCATTATTCACAATAGCCAAGATATGGAAGCCACCCAGGTATCCATCAACAGATGACTGGATAAAGAAGATGTGATTGTGTATAATATATAACTCTAATGGACTATTATTTGGCCATGAAAAGAAGGAAATTCTGCCATTTGTGACAACATGAATGAACCCTGAGGGCATATGCTGAGTGAAGTACAGTAAGTCAGACAAAGGAAGACAAACATACACAATATTTTATGCTAATTATATCTCAGTAAAGTTGGAAAAAATAAGTACAAATGTGAAGGTCCAAAAAAAGGCACAGGGGTTCTTATGCATAAACAACCTCTGGCAAAGACAGTAATACTTACCAAATAGTCTATTATCCCCCCTCATACTCAGCCCCCTAGTCTATTGGTTCACTTGATGCTTGGCCGTTTGTCTATTGGCTCCCAGAGTGGTCAGTGCCCTCATAGTCAGAGAGAGCCCAGGGACTGGTTCTGACCAATGGGCTGTGAAGGAAGTGACTGTGTGTGACTCCTAGGCTATGGCAATGAAAGCCCACGTGAACTCTCCAACCCCCTTCCCGTACCCTGCGATTATAGTGGAAGCTTTTTATTCAGAGAAGAAAAACACAGGTTTAACCCAGCTTAGGTGTCTGAGCCATTGTGTGGAGAACAGGTGCCCCAAAGAACTATCTGGATGTATGGATGACCGTGTTAGCAAAGAAATAAACCTTTGTTTCTTAAACAATTTATATTTTGCAGTCATTTCTTGCAATAGCATAACCTAGCTTAACCTGACTAGCACACAACCAGTAGAGCACTACGAAAGGCCCATAAAGGGAGAATGATAGGGTTGGTATGCTACGATTATTTGATGAAGTATCATGTAGCCATTGGAAAGAATTTTTATAAAGCTATGTAACAACATAAGAATTATTATGATATAATAATAATTGAAAAAAGCAGTAAACAAAAATATGATTAGAAAAGTACATGAGAATAAAATACAGGGCTTTTGCAGGAATATTCACAGAAATAAAGCTGTGATTCAGAAGTGTCCTTAAAATCTTTTCCAGAAAACTATCAATGTACCAGAACTTGTGTATTTATTGGGTGGGGTGGAGATGGAGAATGGGGTGGTCCCAGCTGAGCCCAAACCAGTATTCAGGCTTGTTCAGACAGATATTGACTCTCTGCTAAATAAGGAACTTCTAGGAAAGAACCCATCTTAAGAAAAAAGAAAATAAAGGCAAATTTGCTCAATAACAATATATCAGTCTTTGTAGGGGAACTCATGTCTGAGCACTTGAATTTGTTCTGGCCCAGGCCCCTGGGACTCGTATCAACACTCGAGAGCTGTTTGGCACGTAAGTCTCTGAGTGTAATATTAGGAGCAGAAGGTCATGCTACTTTGGGAAGAGGATAGGAGTGTGACACAAATGTATGAGTCAGTGTGTGACCTGGTCAGTGAAGGGCTGCAGTGACCCAGTATAACATGGAGTTGGGGAGTAACAGGGGGTGGGTTGCGTCAAAGGTATAGCCAGCAGTGATAGCAGCAAGTCAACTTCTAGGGAAGGGGACAAGCAGCATGGCTTTACATGATGGGCTCAGCACGGTCCTAGGTGTACCTATGGCTTAGTGGGACCAGCGGGTGGCAGGTTTTGAGCAACGGGCAGCACTCTTGGTGCAGATGTCAGTGCTGTGGATGGCAGTGCTTAGTTTTGAGGTAGTGGCGACCTCAGAGGTCAGAGAAAGTTGTGAGAACTTATTCGTGAGCATGTATACGTGGTATCCTGGAAGTCTCAGAAGAGAAGGCAGGACATTTGCAGTAAGTCAGAGAGCCTGCGGAAGATGACAGGGGATCCCATAATAAATGAGGAAGGAAACATTGTTTACTACTGTGGACACCCTCATTTTCTATCTGGGCTGCACAGCTTAGGACACGTGTGTTTCCAAAATGATGGAGGATTAAACAGAAGAAAAAGGATCACTTAGAAACAGACAAATGATAGGCAGGAACATAGCATTTCCTAGAGCGGATTCCTCCAGCACTACCAGAAAGGAGACTGTGAGTCCGGGGGAGAAACGGCTTTACATCAATGAAGGATTTATCAGGCCCACATGAAACCTCCCTCATCCAATACCCATTTTGACATCCTAGGTGGCTTCATACTTGAAAGATGCTCCTCCAGAGAGTAAACAGAGACATTTTAATTGCTGTTAACTGATCTACTGGTACGTGGAGTGAATGACTAATGATAATGCAAAACACACGGTCCGCTTCAAATCCATTAAAAAATAAAGAGGCATCATGGTTATTAGGTCAGTCTCTTGGTCAAAAAGAACCTGTTCTCAAGAGACCGAATGCTCTTGGTTTACACTGATGACAGCATTATTGCCCCTGCAAAGCTGAGGTTTGGGACTCCAAAGTAATGGCTCTGTGAGAGCCCTGATCACTGCTGCTGACTAAATTGCTAATACCATTGCCATACTCTCCAGCTGCAACCAAAATTGTTGGAAAAATAAGCAAAACTGTCAAAACATCCGCAAGATATTAAAATTTCCATAATAAAAAATTAAATCAATGCATATATATGAGAACAAAGGAAAACTAGAAAAAGAAGTGTGCTGTATATTTTTTGTTCCTCCGAGAACATCTCCACTTCTCCCCACCCTGGTGGGTGACTCCCGCTCTGTCAACCCGATTCTTGCCTGTGAACGTTGTTCACACTGCACTTCACAGAAGTCTTGCTATTGTCGATTCTGTCAACACTTTGCCCAGCAGTTCGTGCTTTTAGGCTCCTATTTTAAAATACTTTTTCTCAATTCCAAAAATTACAAAAATATTCTCCTATGCTTTCAACTATTACCGCTATGGTTTTATTTCATATTATGTCTTTAATCCATCTGGGGTGCAACTTTATATGTTGTGAGGCAGGTATCCAACATTTTCTCTGGGTAGTGAGCTACTTTCCCCAAATTCATTTGGAAACATTCTATAATTTCTCCAGTGATTGTGAAGTTACCCTTATTATAAAACAAATACTCATATATAACATTTCTGGATTTTCTTTTTTTTCTTTTTTTAACATTTATGGATTTTATACTATTATATTCTTATTTCTATATTTTGTTCCATTGAACTCTTTGTCTCTCACTATTTTCAGATGTATGACTTTTATGTATTCCTATTATCTGTCATATTTTTCGTTGTTGGTCTAGCAGCTTTTATGGATCTTTATTTTTCCAAACTTCAGGATAAATTTGTTAAGTTTCTCGAAAAAGAAACCTGATAGAGTTGCACTGGATGTATTAATTACCTAAGAGACAATTAAAATCTTTATAATAATACCTCTTTCTATTCAGGAATACAGGCTGCCTCTCCATTTATGCACCTGTATTCTGGTTTGTCATCTACCATGATTTTAAATTATCTGAAAAAGTCTTATGCCTTTTTGTTGGGTTACTTCCTTT